>JAIXMF010000169.1:0-28010 GCA_025201365.1 Syncephalis plumigaleata | reverse complement strand
ACATGTCACAACCGGGAGCACCATTACCAACACCCGGACCAAGTATGCAGACCATACAGTTTAATAATAATAACATAGCAATAATCGTAAATCATCAATAAGCGCTGCATCTGATGTGCCTCCATCCAGCACTGGTAAACGCTCTAGACGCTCGATATCTTCCTCGAATGCATCGTTAACTGATGCATCATCGGCATCGCCAATCGCGAGCACAAAGGAAACAGCACCTCCCACGCCATCGCCCGTCTCTCAACCTACATCTCCTCCTGCAGTATCGGCAGCTGGCACGCCACCCACAGCGAATACAGCTCCCGCTGCCGTTGCTAATGAGATGCCCGTGCATTCCAAGTCGACCGCGACACCTCCGTGTCATTGGAGTTGACGTCTAGTAACTCATCTCATGCGGAGAAGTCTACAGATACGTCAACGAGCAATGATGCATGCACAACCATCCAGCCTGTAAAACAGGAGGCGGATAATGAAGCTCAGAATGAGTTTTTTGGCACAGCAGCCATTTTTAGATTCGGAACACAAGAAGGAACCATTGAAACCGGTAAGTATTATAGCAACAGCATAAGAAAACAATAATACGCCATTCATATGTAATAACTAACGCATGACTAGATGATGGAACCTCGAGTGGAACAAGATATTGTATTGCTGGCAAGCAGCGATGCCGATAGCTCATTCGAACCTATTTCAATGTTCCGCAAACGTAAATCTATCGTGTAAGTGGTTTATTCCATATCACTGGACAAATGCCAACTAATCGTTGTCTATTCATTAGTGATGTTGAATACGAGGATATGAAGCGTAGCTACTTCAATCGACGTAACTCTACACTTATGGCAATGGAGGCAAATAACGAGCAATATGCATCAAACAGTAATATGCACAAAGTAAGTAGGAAGACACGTTGTATTGATTGCACGATTAACATGAATGATCATTGTTATCATAGAATGATAACACGGGTTATCCACCTTTGGGCATGTCGATGGGTAAGCGTAATAGTTTGCCATCCTCGATGCTACTCCCTATCCTGCCTCCACCACTTGGATTTGAGCCATTGCAACAGCTGGCCGAAGAAGATGTATGCTGCCAAGTGTGTAAGGATGGACAATCCGGACTAGTAATGCTAGACTGCGACGTAAGTAGTAGTAGTAGTAGTAGTAGTAGTAATGATGAGTCAATGTATGCATATTAACCAACTGCTTGCTTATTTATTACAGCGTTGTCATAGTTGGTTCCATGGGTAAGTAAATAGTTAGTATACCATTTGTTTTATCTAATAACTCATTCAAACTTTATATTACATCAACCAATCTCTTATTCTTCATAGACGATGTGTAGGGTAAGTATATCATTATTGGTCGTTCATCATTGCAAATGAGCTAATGCACTGTAATAGAATCAATGAACGTGCCATTCCAGCTTCGTGGATTTGTCAAGGTTGTTCGGCGGGAGTCTACAACAATGGCCGCGATAACAAGGTGACCAGCAATGTCTAGATTTTATTAGCGTGGAAGGCCATCTAGGAGGAAGAGAAGGAGGAAGAGAAGAAGTCTTATATTGATATATCTTTGTTGTATTTTACTTGATTATCTACTTTATGTTTACTTAAATGCTGGCTCATTTATTACTTTTTTATATCATGCTTTCTTTTCGGCAATATAACGTCAGTATCACTTGATCTTTGTTGCGTTTTGTTTGTTTGCAATGTTATCGTTTCATTATTAGTCATACAAATATATATTCATTTATATTCATTTATATTAAGCGTATTATCGAGTATGATAGGATTAAATTCACGTAGCAAGTATTCTATAATTGTCATCGGATTAAGATGATGCTCACTTGCATAATATGCTAATCAATTCAACAAGTAACAACGATAACAGTGGTAGTTTATTTAATATAATACTTTGATAATAATAATAATAATATAATTACGGATGCAATTATTCAGATGACTTGATCATACCCATGCTGTCAAAGTGCGCACGTACCGTGTTGGCCGCCTCCGATAGTAGCATGCGAGCAGAGACATAAGTATCTGGTCGAACGAGATATACAGCATGCTCATTCAATGATGTACATTTATAGATATCCGCCATAGTATCACCACTGAAGCGTTTCTCTTGTTTGATGTCAACGTAGACAGGAGAGGTAAAGCGCGTTCGTAATTGCGAGGCAATTGCTTGAACGGTCTCTTGTAGATCCTCGGTCTTTGGTCTTATTGCAATACCATGCAGTACAAATGCTAATGGTACACGCGAACGATATGCTTGTAGTGATTCGGATAGATCGTCTAGTTGTTCAATGAAACTAGTTGGTAATTGTGTAGCACTTGATGATGCTGACATCGTCTCATCGATGTCTAATAAACGACAGTCAACGAATACAATTGCCGTATATGATTTCCTATTAGCCGAGAAGAATTTACCAATCCGTGTAGTTATAGTATTGCTAGTGTCAATCACTTCGCAATTGATGGCACGGGTACCTGGCGTACATAGTGACGTTGACGACGATGACGACGACTGAAATGGTAGCCATGATAATAGTGCCGACAATAGTGATGTGGATGCCTTCGTCCATGCCGGTGTATCCGGAAAGATACCACCATATTCTGAAGATTCATATTTAAAACGAAGCTGAGCAGCTCTTTCCACAAATGGCCGTATCCACAATTTTGGCAAGTAGTGGAATACATGCAACACATACACGTATATCCGGAATATCCACGGTTGCCTGGTGAGATTGGTTAAATTCGCCGAGAATCTAATGATGTCATCAGCAATGGGTGCTCTCTCGGTCATATACGACCCTAGTATATCGGGCTTAGCGTAGCCATTGTACACCATGCCAATCTTCCAGGCAAGATTCTCTGCATCTTGTAGGCCTGTATTCATGCCTTGCCCGCCAGCTGGGCTGTGCGTATGTGCCGCATCACCGCAGATAAATACACGCTTATCATCGGATTGATACTTGGACGCTCGTCGTTCATTAACGTTGAAGGTCGAGAATGACAATAGGCGTTTCACTTTGAGATCCAATGGATGGAATTGACGCTTGATAGTCTCCAGAAATTCTGCTTCATTCATATCAGGCAAAGCGGAATTCCATCCCATAAACGCACGATATCGACCATTTCTTACTGCACGGACACAGCCGATGAACCCCTCAGGACTTGCCGCGGCACTAAGCAACAACAACAACAACAACAATAATAATAATAATACAGTTTAGTATCTTGAATTCGTTAGATGGATTTGTATACTTCTTACGTCGTCGTCGGGAAATTCTCAATGTCCATCTCAATGTCACATACAAGCAGTTTAAAACCGAGTGTTATACCATTGAACTGTGCGCCGATTGCCTTGCGTATACTACTGTGACCGCCGTCACAGCCAACAACATAGAATGCTCGTCTCTGTATGATCTCCTCGGAGTCAACGCGTTGTAATTGCACAGTAACGTGACTATTGCCCTCGGTCGTTTCATGTGCAATATATCGCCAACCACGCTTGATCTGGATCCCAAGCTCGAGCAATCGCTTAGTAAGTATACCCTCATTACTACTTTGTCCGCAGGCTAATATGAAGGGAAACTCGGTGCGCATACAATCGATGCTCACTAAGGGTCTGAATCGACCGTCCCTATAGACAGTGGTGTGCACGAACGGAGTTCCCGCTTTGATGTAACGGTCAACCAAGCCATAAGCACTTAGTATCTCTAGGGAACGTGGTTGAATACCCGCCGAGCGTAGTTCGTTCATCGGTTCCAGCTTACATTCTAACATGATCAATATTCGGTATTAGTTAAGCAGATGCGGCACGGATATAATGACTGACCATATATCTCCACTGGTACACCAGCTTCTGCAAGTACAATACTGGCCAACAAGCCAGAAGGTCCAGCACCGATGACAATAACGGGATACTTCGTGTCTGTCTCCATGGTGACGACAAAGATAGCTGGCTTAGAAAGATAATAACACTTGTAGTTGCTTTAAACAATAATCGTGATGGAGCGATATAGTTAACGTTGGAGTGGTGCATATGAAACGGGACTATTTAAACGTTACTCGAAATATGTTTTATCTGCTCGGTTAAAATCGGCATTTGGCCTATGGTACGTAAGCAACAACGAAAGCATGCACGCGTCAGCATCAGAGAACACTGATAATGAGCATATTTCGAGGTCGTTGTGCAACGAGCTTAATTGAATAAACATCACCTGTATTGAGGGGTATACAATTTGCCAAATTAAACACGAGTCTATGTTATAAACTGTAAGGATTATCAATCCTCGTATAAATGATACCATATTCCATTATTCTAATTAGCTATACAAAATAGTCGCTGCACCGAGCAGTGACATAATATCATCGCTTCACTCATTGGTACGAACGTTTATTTGGAATGGTAAGAAAGAGAAGATATTCTTGAAACAAATAATGCAAACCAATATACAAGGTGGCCTTAGTCTCCTCCCACTTATCTTGCAAACAAAATGCATATTAACCAAATGGTTTAGCCGCGTTTTCTCACTAGAATCACCACTAGGGTGCAGACTGACACGCGAGCTACTACATCTACAACTAATGAAAGCCGGATTAGAACCTCATGTGTTTATTACCAATTCCTTCTATAGAAAACGCCTTAGAGGTAAAATTCTAGATCAATGGTACGACAAACTACGCGCTTGGTCAGGAACTGGAGGAAGTATACAGCCAGATTTCAAGAAGCTTAGCCCGCAAATCATCCTAGCTCTTCCTATCGAGTGCGTTATCACCAAACCAGATGGAACACCGATTACTTCTGGTACAGTTGCTCACAAACGCGATGTAACGGTCATGTCAGACCTATTCACTTGGAACGGGGCACGCAATCAGTACACTATCAACCGAACGAAGTCGCCCTTCCACAAGCACATGTCCAACCGGTTCAGCCAAAATGTGCTTACTACCCCGTCACACGTCAAAGGTTGTTTCCAGACTGCAGGCAGATAACAACCAGCTCGCTGGCAAGATGTTGTACACCAGTTGCTGGTAGTAGATTCAACACCTATTACCGTGTATCAAGCCAGCAGTCGTTAGCGCACTCTGGGCAATCCACCGTACACGAATGGCGAGTATATATGGCGACAAGCCAACTGATCATACAACCATCTTTTATATATGGCAATCCATACTTAAAGACATCATATACGCCAAACGCCGTACGGCAATTGTACAATCCTTTCTTCAATCCTTCTATCACAAATGGCAATGGATTTTATTAACATCTCTATTGATTAACATTGAATTTTGTTATCTTTATTCACATCAATCAATAAACACTTTTCGCACACATATATAAATAAATTAACCAGATAACAATGGTTTACACGTTATCCATTTGCCCAGATATGGATTCCAATGAATCTCACCATTAAGCAACTTCCGAATGTTATCAATGACCAAAACGTCAAATAATGGACAGATCAACGTAATTAGTAACTGATGTGTTACGTCATGCGTGCAGATGTAGAATCGGATGACGTTTCATATGAGGCATTACGTATACGTTGCCATTATTGCATTGAATGCACTAATGAATTCAGACTATTGTTCTTTATTTGTTACAATACAATTATGATAGATCTACTAAATCATGTAGACTAACTTTTGGTATGATCACGAATAACTAGCTATACGTGCGTACAAATGTATATTAGTTTTATACAATGAATAGGCTATCCTATCACCTATATATGTTCATTCATTCACTCATCAAGTAATAGATCAGATTCTTGACTTGAAGACATATTATGAAGTCTCAGTCTATTACTCCAGTATTCCAAGGACAATGATGAGCTTGTGTCATCTTCATTTCGTTGTTGTTGTTGTTGTCGTTGTCGTTTTCGCGGAGAATAACGTCCTGTTTGATATCGGTCTTGTTGAAATAGCCTATATTGATCTAGTGAAATGGTCAACCATTATAGTATAGGCAACAATGCTAAATCCATACCTGATCTTCTAGGTAGATTCGAACGGTTACGTAATGATGGAAGTAACAATGGTCGATCTGGCTTATGAATGGTAGTGTAATGTCGAACGAGATGCGGTGAACGTCTGGCCACTAGGGGACTATTAACGAAAGAAAAGCTTCGACTTGGTTTAATTGCACGAGTATTAGTTTAATCATGCTTAATAAGAAATACTAGACCTATACTTCATTACTCACTCGTGTATTCGACGTCTAGGTGATACTACTCCCTTGTATCTTTTCGTTTCCACAGGTAATCGTGTTGATTTTAACTCGTATCTTGGTGAACTATGTCGCGATCGTTTCCGTGACACGCTACTCGTCACACTCATGTTCTGACTATCTAGCAGTTGCCCCAATCGATTGGTATTGGGCGAGTTAGGTCCTACAGAAACAGCCATGGAAAGTAATGATCCACCGGTTTGTAGCCATCGATCGGTTTTCTTAAGGAATGACTCGCTCAATCTACCCGACTCGATTACTGCCATTTCTTTTAACATTCCATCTGAACTAGGCTGTGTTCTAGCACTAGCACGCGTAGCAGTATTCAAATCATGTCTCTTTAATTGACTAGTATACCAAGTAACTTGTTTTGCTCTAGTTCTGGATCGTGTATTATACGCTGGACTATCATTAAGCTTGTGATGTAATGCATCGTCGTCAATTACCAGTTCATTTACGAAGCTGAATTTGGAATGACTACGCGTTGATAATGATGATGATGTTCTTGTTCCTGTTCTACTTGTAGTTGTCGTATCATTCGAATAAGTTATATCGGAGAGAATAGATGGTATTGACCAAAATAGACTGGAATGACTCGAATTGATTGTCGGCGAAAAACTCGCATCTGACACTGTCACAGGTGACACATACGACAATGGCGATGATGAAAATGAGTCAGCTGATAGTTGTCGTTGCTGTCGTTGTCGTTGTTGTCGTTGACGTGTCTTTCGATTACGAATAACCGGTGAATGACTACTTGTCTTATTGAGACATGTGTATACATTGGGTAGTTTATCTCGTTTACTTGATAGAGCGTAAGAAGTGGACTTCATCGTGATACTGTAAGCATGTCTTCAATAGCAGTAGCAGTAGTAGTAGCAGCAGTAATCCAGTACTTGTTCACTTCGTTTGTAGGGTGAATACGTGCACAGCAAACTAAGAAAGAGAACGGCATAAATGCGATAAATAAGGATCACGTGGTGTAGCATTTTCAATAAATTTTCTACACTTTTCCTATTTCCACATCATTCACCATCACTGATTGGATCAAGCCCTAACCAATAGGCATATGCCGCTCAATAGACGTCAATAACACGAATGCAAGTTCACTATCGGCCTAGTAACAACGAATATGCACAATGTGAATGATTAGATTCATTTGGAATGACTTGCTGAAAGGTTGAGTGCATCATCATCCCAACAAGGATTCCATTCCGTATTGTGCCGTATGATTTCTTTTACGAGCACATGACTAGAACATCATTCGACCATACATCTACAATACATGCGCACACGTTAATAAATCGCACCACATGTTACTTTTGCGCACATTATGAAATAAATCGCTCATAATAAAACTCCTTAGCTCAAGGCATTGGGTTACACGCGATAGCATTGAGCAATTTTTAATACGTAGGCAAAATTCACGCATTCCTAGTAGGATGAACGGTGTTTCCTCGTCCTTATACACCGAATAGAGCCCTTGCTGTTCATTCGCAGCGTGTTGCCGTTATCGCTGAGCATGACGTACAGGTTGGCCATTTTGGGCCGGATATCTCGCGATAGGCATACGGAAAGGACATATAAATAGGGGGATGAAAATCATGAATCCATCGGTGTTTCTCACTTCATTCGTCACTTGTGTGTTTTCTTTTCATCACTGCCATCATCACTCTCTGCTCTAGTTAGTCGCTTATCACTTGCGTCTACAAGTCAAGTTCTACAAGTTTACTTAACAACTTCAACAACATCAATATCATCAACATGATCCCTCAAACTAAGGCTGATCCAGGTTGCGGTGGCTGTGGTTGCGGTGATCCTTGCGGTTGCGGTTCCACTTGCAACTGTGGCAAATAAAATGGATATCCATCAATCAACACGATTGTATTCATCCTGTCCTGGGACCGATACTCAAGCATATATGGTTTACAAGAATAAGAAGAAGGACTGCTCACACGATAAGATCCTTCTCGACCGTTACCTGTATACTCCATGACAAGATGAATAAGGATAACCCCTAACCTAAACGGAATTATATTTGTGTCATCACTCGTTTGCTTTGTTTGTATAGCCTAGTAAACATTGTTTAAAACATAACATAGTGTACTATAATGTTGTATTGTTTATTAATACATGAATAAGCTGTTGTATATCCCATTGCTAGATTAGCTAGCTAGCTAGTAATAGTAATAATGATAGGGACTGAGTATAACTCCGCTTTCGCGTGTAGGAACTCCTACTACCATTCGTAGTGTGTGTATTCGCTCTCCTACTATATTTACCATATTTATGCCAAATAAACACGACACGACCCACACACTCTACATTCCAACCTATTCTTCAGTTATACTAATCTATCAATATGTCATCTGCATTCGTACAAGCAGCACTGGTCGGTAGCTTGCTTAAACTACTGCTTATTCCCTCCTAGTAAGTAGTGCCACTGCTCATTCTCTCACATTCACATTCATTCTCTATTGGCTATAGTCGCTCCACTGACTTTGACGTACATCGTAACTGGCTTGCCATTACGCATACACTACCTGTATCGCAATGGTATTACGAGGTATAGTATATTGCTTTATCTTAGTAACTAGTCACTAGGCTTAAGTATATGAACTATAGGCAACTAGCGAGTGGACACTTGACTATCCACCTTTCTTCGCGTGGTTCGAGTATCTATTATCGCTGCCTACCACTTGGATTGACCCGCGTATCACCGTGATATCCGCCTTGCCTTATCAGAGTTGGTCGTGTGTTCTGTATCAGCGTATAACGGTTATCCTAACTGATGGCCTACTCTATTATGCTCTACATCGGTAATGGCTATGATATTTCATTGCGCGTAGCATACATGCATATATGCATATGTATATTAATCGACAATCTATCATTTATAGGTTCATCAAACTGGTCGATTGGAATACTAAGCAGGAACGTATTGTCATGGCAGCTAGTGTTTTCCTGAATGTTGGACTACTTATCATTGATCATATCCTTAACACGACAAGTACTACTAATTCTATAGCTAATGATGCTTCTTAACTCTATTGATCTACATATTCATTTCCAATATAATGGATTTCTCTACGGCATTCTTGTCATGTCTATCGTGGAGATGATCAAGGTGAATAATCCTACCTGACTAGCTACATAATGATGCCATCATTAATACTCGATTGCATACTAGAATCGTCCACTCCACTCGGCAACTTGGTTTGCTATCCTGTTAAACTTCAAGCATATATTCCTATACCTTGCACCGGCCTACTTTATCTATTTATTGCGTGCCTACTGCTTCCCTCATGGCTGGTCTTACGATAGACTACGTCAAGGTGTAATGCGAACAGCTACACTAGGCGGTCTAGTCATTGGTATTACGCTCATTTCATTCGGGCCATTCCTCGTTATAGGTCAACTCGGTCAAGTGATATCGCGTCTATTTCCATTTAAACGTGGTCTATGCCATGCTTATTGGGCTCCTAATTTTTGGGCATTATACTCGTTCATTGATCGATTCTTATTAGCGGGTAAGTGATCAGGAATACTACTAGTCATATTTATAATAAAAACTTGCCTATACAGCTAGTAAATATGTTTTACGCCGAGATATTGTGGTGCCAGCATCCATGACACGTGGATTAGTGGGCGACACATCCTACGGAATACTACCGGATATTCTACCATGGCATACCTTTGCATTGACACTATTATTTCAACTGGTAATCTAATCTACAATCTAGTAATATATAGGATATAGTATAGTAACCAATACACTTTATCTATTCTAGCCGGCATTAGTGAGCTTATTTAAACGACCAACTACTAAACGATTCGTCACTGCTCTTGTTCTTTGTGGATATGCATCGTTTCTATTTGGATGGCATGTTCATGAAAAGGCAGTTCTCCTAATGATCATACCATTAAGGTAGTCGATAACAACATAGACAATGTTTATTGTTGATTACCAGTGCATCTACTAACTAACTCAATCATTGCGTATAGTCTAATGGCCATCGAGAGTAAACAAGGATTTCGTATATTTGTACTGCTAAGTGCAGCAGGTCATCTATCATTGCTGCCCCTTTTATTTACACCAGCAGGTAATCACTTATTTGTTATTTGTTATTTATTATTTATCTCATTATTATTATTATTGTTGTTGTTGTTGTAGAGGGTCCTACGAAAATAGCCATTATCAGTATTTGGTCGATAATAGTCTACACGGTACTAGGTCGATCTGTAGCGTATGTATAATAGAAATGCGCGTCATATCATTTAATTGATTAACGCGCTTTACCAATATTACAATGGCTATAGTTCAAGTAGTGAACAAGACACTCATCATCATCATTTGGTGACTATTCTCGGTCGACCACTTTGTATCTATCTCGTAGGATTGATTGCCGTGCAAACATACGCTGGTCTACTTCATTCCATGCTATTCGGTGTAAATCGATTGGCATTCCTACCATTGATGCTGCTATCTGTTTACTGCGCAGTTGGTGTTATCGCTTCATGGTTCATGCTTTATTACGAGTTTTTACAGGTAAAATCAAGTAATCTTACTGTCAAGAAGAGCAGTAGTCATTCGTTAAGTGGCAATAAAGTACACACCCACTAATACAAGTGATGGGCTCTTTTGTTTCCAAATAAACGGAATTTATTCCTATATCATTCATCTATTCCGTTCCATCTCTTCTTGTCACTTGCTCGTGCGAAGAGATCGTATATCTTTATGACTTTTGAGCTTGGCTGTATCGTTCAGCAACGTTCTTCCAATTGACCACTTCCCAGATACGTTTCAAATAGTCTGGTCGTGCATTCTTGTAGTCCAAATAGTAAGCCTGTATTTCAACATAGCATCATGTAAGCTATACGCTCAATGGCAGAGAGAGAAAGAGAGAGACCACTCATGAGTAGTCTAGATATTAATGCAACTTACATGCTCCCATACATCGATGCCCAACAATGGAATCAAACCAGTAGTTGCTGCCGATTTGTTTAATTATTTGCATTAGTCAGTCATGTTGGCTACTTACACTGAAGTGGATCCTGATTGGCAGTGGTGGTAATTTGAAGCTCCTTACTATTCGTGTTATAGCCAAGCCAGCCCCAGCCAGATCCTTGAACGGCTGCCGTGGTAGTATTGAATTTACTAGTGAACTTTTCCAATGAGCCGAAATCACGCTCGATGGCAGACAACAAATCACCTAATCATCATCATCATTATAGTTATTATTGTTATTAATAAGGAGTGCACAATACATGTTTGATAGATTAGCATAATGATATGATGATAGTAACAGTAACAATAATGCTACTATGACGCGACTAACCAGTGGGTGTGTCACCGCCGCCCTTCTTAGGTGGAGCCAAGTTAGTCCAAAAGATTGAGTGATTGATATGACCACCACCGTTGAATTTAAGCGCGGAAGCCAGAGCAATATACTCGACGGGATCAGCTTCGTGGACAGCACTCGCCAACTTCTCCTCAGCGGTGTTCAAATTATTCACATAGGTCTGGTGATGTTTGGTATAGTGCAAACGCATAATTTCCGCCGAGATAACAGGTTCCAACTCATGGAAGTCATAAGACAAGTCAGGCAAGGTATGCTTGTTCCTTACGAGCATACCAGCTGTCGACGCAACACCAAGGGTTGGCTTACGTAGAGAAGCCGAGGCAGCACGAAGTATGGTAGAGCGAAGCATAGTGTAATATGTGAATAAACGCGTTCTTAATCAAGAAGAAAGAATAAGAAGAAAGAATAAGAAGAAAGAGAAGGAGGAGGAGGAAAACAAGCACGAATAGAATAAGGAGAGGGAGAGGAATGACAACTATAGTGATAACGTATTGTTGCTATTGTTATTGTTATTACAAGGGGATATTGGCAAGTATACCTCATGGGTTAGTCAGCAAAGATAAATATAGTTGAGGTGATGACGACAGTTTATCACTGATGTTGCCTATAGCATGCATCATCATCGTCATTGTCATCGTCATAGATAGGAGAATTTATCTATTTAAGCCGATCAACGCAACCCATTCATTTTAATTGACAATGTTTTCGAGCTTAATATCATACGTATTGTACAATATCAAACTTGAAAATATTGCCAATGAGAGCGAATCAACAATTGTAATAACTTACTTGTTCGACTTTTTACAGTTTAGGTTGGTTGGCATGATGTGACAAAAGTTACGACCAAGATGGAAGTCGATGATGTCATTGCTGCCCTTCCATACACGACTTATCTAGGTTGGTTTCTATTGTGAATACACGGCAGCAACAGCAACTACAGCAACAGCAAAGACACAACAACAAGAACAAGAACTAGAACAACGTCAACACAGGAATTAAACGTGTAGGCACCATCATGTAGAGTAAGTATGCATGCATGTGGTATCCCTATTAATTATCGGCTATGAATAGCCTAACCTGTCTACTATGAAAAAGTAAAAGGTATGCTGTTAATACGTCAATATCCATTGCTATATCCATGTTTATCTATCAGTGTAGATAGGATAACGGTGCGTTGCTGTACACAATAGATATCTAGTCGTAGATGATAAACAGACACACAGACACACACACACACACACACGCATACGTACATACACTCGTGCAGTGTGATAGATAGGCGGTAGATATACCACACATGTACGCACAAGTAGATAATACGATGATGACATTTTAAATAGGAAGCGCACACCCACACAACAACTCGAGTCCCACACCACCCACCATCCTCCCCACACACACTCACTCACACACACGGCACTTCCTTCTCTTCTGTCATTATTGCTATTGCTCTAGTCTGTATGCTAAAGATACTACGGAGCTCTGTCAAAAAGAAAGACTGGTACTAAACCGTTTCTCTCTCCTCTTACTTCTGCCTATACTTCATCCAGCTCTATCCGAACGGTGCGAAAAAGTGTTGCATTGTCGTTTCTAAAAGAAAAAACTGAACTGAGCCAGACACAATATTGTTTGGTTTCAAGCGTTTGCTTATTGTGCATATCATTTCGGTAAGTAATAGCTTAGCTGTAACGATAAAGCCAATGGTATATGGTTGTCATGCCTTTAGCAGTACAATTCATATAGTAGTAGTAATAGTAGCTATGCTGGTACTGGTGACTAATTGCGTATGGATCGGTCTAGATTATAACCAATTCTCCATTAGAAAATGGCTGAATTCCAAAAGCTATCTATTTTCGGCACTGTATTCGAGGTGACTACTCGGTAAGTAGCTGGTTGTCGTCTATGCATATCAATGGCAAATTACTGACTGGTATCGCTAGATACACTGAACTACAACCTGTTGGTATGGGTGCCTTTGGTCTAGTATGGTAAGTGAAAGGTGTAGCCACACACATATAACCATTGCTAAACACTAGCTAATGATAATCATAATAATAATCATAATGATACAATTAGCTCGTCAAAGGACCAGTTAACTGGCCAGTCAGTAGCCATTAAGAAGATCATGAAACCATTTAGTACGGCAGTGTTGGCCAAGCGTACTTATCGTGAACTGAAGCTGTTGAAGCATTTAAAACATGAGAATGTAAGTAATATATCATTACTGATTACTGGGAATCCTAATAATAAATGTATTGATAAACCATTAGATTATTAGTCTAAGTGACATCTTCATATCACCTCAAGAGGACATGTAAGTGATGATGGCGCATTAACAAGTTAGATCATTATTATTAATAACAATGATTTGTTTAGATATTTTGTTACAGAATTATTAGGCACAGATTTACATCGATTGTTGACATCACGTCCATTAGAGAAGCAGTTTATCCAGTATTTCTTATATCAAATATTGGTAAGTCATTTGATTAATGTTGTCATTCATTGACACATCCACTTACTAATCATGCATTCATCGTGTGTATGTATACAGAGAGGATTGAAGTATGTCCACTCAGCCGGTGTTGTTCATCGAGACTTGGTAAGTAGCTACCTTAGTAGTAGTAGTAGTAGTTAACCATCGAATCATGTAGAAACCAAGTAATATTTTAATCAACGAAAACTGTGACCTAAAAGTAAGTGGAATCATTCTTGTTATGTCTACTAGTCAATGAATAGTCTAGCTAATATACGTATTTCACGAATAGATATGTGATTTTGGACTGGCCCGTGTACAAGATCCACAAATGACGGGATATGTATCAACACGCTACTATCGAGCACCAGAAATTATGTTAACATGGCAGAAATACGATGTAGCAGGTAAGCATGCTTTACTATAACTATAATAATAACATTAGTAACAATATGTGTAACACTAGTCGATATTTGGAGTGCTGGTTGTATTTTCGCAGAAATGTTAGAAGGCAAACCTCTATTCCCAGGCAAAGATCGTAAGTTATCCTATATAATGACTATTGTAACTTGATTAACACTTTCACTTTCCTTACTTGTAGATGTCAATCAATTCTCTATCATTACCGAATTATTGGGTACACCTCCAGATGATGTTATTCAAACTATCTGCAGCGAGAATGTAAGCATTCTTTCTAGTTATATATATACATATATATATGTTATACTATCTATTAACTTATTATTATTGTTAGACACTTCGATTTGTACAATCATTGCCTAAACTAGAGAAGGTGCCATTCTCGCAAAAGTTCACCAATGCCGATCCTGAGGGTGAGTGACATCGAGACTCGTACATTATCATTCGGATACGCGATCTAATCTTACTACTTGCATAATAGCTATTGATCTACTGGAGAAGATGTTGGTATTCGATCCACGCAAACGTATTACGGCAGAACAAGCATTATCGCATCCATATCTGGCACCCTACCATGATGAAACGGATGAACCGGTGGCAGCAGAGAAATTCGACTGGTCCTTTAGCGATGCCGATCTACCTATTGACACATGGAAAGGTAAGCTATAGTAACTAATAGGCGTATCGTGTATACATTCAATGATGAATGTGTACAGTCGCTGTCAAGTTAAATGATCATCATTCCTATCTGACACTTGTCTCCTAGTGATGATGTACTCGGAAATATTGGATTTCCACAATGTAGATCCTCAATCGGCTGCTGCTGCTGCTGGCGAGACGGCTAACGGAGCTTTTCCATCAACCGAGGCAACTGCTTGATTCTTCCAAGTCCTCGTCGTCGTCGTCGTCGCTTCATATTACCCCTCTTCGTGTTGTTCTCCTTTGTCGATGATCATACTCCAGTAGCTATGGATCATTGTACATCTATATTTTGATCCATTTCAATAATCCGCCTCAATGAAATACACTAAAGAATATTGACATTTGTGTGAAATCGACTAGTAATGTTTCTCTATAACATGTAGTAATAATAATAGCATACGTATTATTGTGAATGGTCCCGTGACAATGCACGCGTACATTCATGATCATGGTCAGCAGTAGTTTATCATGTGTAAACATTGTCTACCTAACTATTATGTAGTATTAATAGGTGTGAGCATGCGTCTGTGTGTTCGTGTGATATGTAGGATGTGATATGATGTGAAGTAATGTGGAGTGATTTCTAGGAGTAGAAATGTGCAACAACCACATCATACGCTCATCAACAAGGAGTAAATCGCCGGTATGGTTAAAAGAAACCGCCACACACCACACACATACCATTTCAGTCTATTTCATTCTTTTTCCATTCCCTTCTATTAGCACTAAGAAAATCCACTATTTCGCTAAAGCTTAGCTTTCTCTCGCTTTATATATACGCTCTAGCCTACTCGTTTGTCGTAGTCGACTGTCTCGCTCATTTCCTTCCTATCTACCTAGCTATATTTGTGGTTGATAATTGCTACTGTGATTATACGCCTATTGCACTTTTGACAACGTTTCACGTTTGGTTAAACTTGAGCAAGTGGTCTTGACGGCATATTGCAAGGATCTTGTCTAGTCTCGTTGCTTAACTATGGCTCTACCAGACGCGTCTGTTCCCAAGCGACCTGGTCATCATCGTCGTCGTAGTAGTTCTGGCTCGCAGGTCAATCCCAATTCCTCCTGGGTAAACTATCGAGGTAAGTAGCCATACTTTATCATTCCTCCTATTGCAACGCATATTATACTAACTTAACTGATGACATTTGTACTAGGTGCATGGATGGTGCATGTCTTTTTCGTCGTGGCTATGAAGCTGTTCTTCTCGTCACTTCCAGGCACAACTACCGAATCCAGCTGGACACTAACACTACTTAGTTATAACTTGGTAAGTTAGGGTATACTCTATTATTATTATGTATATGAATGCAAGTTATCCATGTAGCTTGCATTGATGTACATATTATGACTATTCATGCCAGGGGCATGCTTCTATACTCATACATACGTATGCCTCTATGCATATGGATATGAATGAGTTGAATGACAGTGTAAGCGCGTACCACACACATGCTTACACGTGTCTATTAAGCAATACTGAGTAATAATCATTCATGCCTATTATCGATTTAATCCGGAGTTATCGGCATGAATCCGATGGGTAGATAATAAGACATATTAGGAGTTAAATAGAATATCTATTATATGCATCATAATAATACCTAATACATAAACAAATAGATTGATAGATTGATACTAATCACTTACTCTTCCTCTACGCCATAGATTACCTTTTTCATGTTCCATTGGACATTGGGCGCACCTTTCCGATTCGATCAAGGTGATAGTGATGGTTTAACACTTTGGGAACAGATCGATGATGGACAACAATTCACGCCAACGCGTAAATTCCTCACTGCTGTCCCTACCATATTGTAAGTGGAGATAAAGTGAATGAACAAACATCATCTACTTTGTATACTGACGCGTTAATACTACTACTAGGTTCTTAATGAGTACACACTACACGCATTATGATGTGCCGACATTCTGTGTTAATTTCATTTCATTGCTCGCAGTATTAGTAGGCAAGCTGCCATCCATGCATCGTGTTCGTATCTTTGGCATCAATAAGGTGGACCCGTAAATTAAAATGTCATCCAGTCGATGATTATTATTATTGATCGCAAACTATAAATGGATCAATGATAGGATGATATACATGGCTATCACCCTCCCCTTTCTCTCTCTCTCTCTTTCTTTTCTTTATCGTCAATATTATTGATTCTATGATATTGACCGACTATGCTAAAAGTCGAATTCCATGATTGTCAGTGTGTTTGCTAAGATGATATATACTAATTCTATATCAATCTATTCATCTATTCATCTATTCATTTATCTATCTATTATCAATCAATTAATCAATAAATTAGTATAATATTAAAGTGTTATTATGATTGATGTACAAAGTTATAATACTGTAATTCAAGATGAGATATCATTGTAATGTTCATTTAATTTGAAATAACAAATAGTATAGTAATAATAAGCATAATTCATTATCGATCAAGACCAATACCGCCACCGCCGCCTTTCTGACCACCTGGTAACAGTTTGGTTAATGATTCACGTACAGCATTTTGAATAAGCTCTGTTATCTCGGCTCCTTTAGCGGTGGCCAACTGAATACAGCGTAGTATCTGTCCAGAGGGTAAGGGTGCACCACCTGCTTTGGACAAGGCACACAACTCGCGATGTGTGTTGACAGTTACCGTCATATCGCCGTCTTGTAATCGTTCCTCTAGGTAACTGGGATCCACGACAAGTTGTTCACTTTGTAGAACATCGTGTCAATGATATAATACGGCAATAACTATCTACCTCTACTTACCCTTGTTCGAAAAATCCGAAACTAACACAAACTGGAATATGATGCAAAGATAATGGCACGGGATTACGTTCTTCCAACGAATGCTAATTAATCAATCGAGTCAATTGTAAGTATTACATTACTAGCAGGTTGCATAACTACATACCACTGTAACATCCTCGCCAACAATGGTTACATCCGGTCGACGGAAGTGTAGGAGTGCGGCCATTGCGGCCATTGTAGCACAGTCAATCAAGTTGCCGTAATGATCAAGAACATGAATATCAACACGAATCGACCAAACCTAACAGCGATGATAAGCAGTTGTAGCGATTGTTTACAATAAAATGATGAATAAATGAATGAATAAAGATTACCTTCTCTCCCGCTAGAATACATAGACTTTCCGTGTCTACTGCGCGACTCTGTCGAATTGCTTTCTCCAATACACGTGTTACTAGTACCTCCTCTTCCGACAATCTACGATATGCAATAAATACAAAAAGGAAGCAAGCATTATTACCTCAATAGTCGTGCTACCATGTCATACCCTACTCACCGACCTGTCTCAATGGTGGGCGAAGCCATCGATGACAATTCCAAGCTTATTTGACACTGTCCTTCATTGGGACGATCGGGATAGGGACGCACTACTTGCGCGGCGACCTTTGCCACTACCCTAATAGTACCCGCGTATAAATTAGTTTATGGAAGTGTACACTAGTAACTACCAGTATTAAGGTTGCCGTTGCTTACCGCGTTTTACCAAGAGCAATCTCGGCCAAACCATAGGCAGGACCCAGTTGAATATCTATCATACGCATATCATAGGGTGTACGGCCATCAACACGTTTGCCCTGAGCTAGTGCTGCTAGAACGAATTCACGTTCATTGGTGGACGGTTCTATCTCCCTCGGCATGATGTGACAAGATGAACGAAATACAACAATATCAAGAAAAGAAGAAATTCGTTGACGAACGCGAAGAAAAAAAAAACAAAAAACACAACACAATAATCGAGACTATTGTCGACTAACCTTTCTTTCCTCTTTCATTGTCTCGTTTCTATTCTGTCATTGTTATAACCATACACTAGTATAAGGGTTATTATTCGTGGTTCTACTATCATATATATATACAGCAACAATGTCACGTATGATATCTGACAAGAATGACACAAAAACATCGCAAGACTTGCTTAATATTGGCTCGTCTTCATCCTCCTTGGGTAAGCTTATATCATTGCACTCTATTTTTTTATCCAGCTGTATTGCTAATGAATTGAATAGCACAACGACTAAATATTTCTACAACAATCAATGACAAGGATAATGCTCATATCCATGATAGTGATGATGATGATAGCGATGTTGAGATGGCATCACCACCTTCCATGACTAAACCTAATATTACACGTATTTCCGCACCCAATGATTGTAAGTAAGAATGATGACTATATAGACAATGAATAGAGTAGTTCAATTGCTCATATGCCATATGTTATAGTGTTGTCTAAAGTGGCCGCATTCCTACCACAGATGGAGCAAGCCAATCAAGTATTACTCCATCAGGTGGAGGCAGATCCACAACAATTTGATATAGAAGCAGTATCAGATGACGAGGAATATATAGAAATGGTAATACGAATATTTAACAAGAAATGAAATATATACAAGAAAACGTTATTAATCACTAGGAATAATATAGAATCTAGGTTTAGGCGTGTTGGAAAAGAAACATGCTGATGCCGAGGAGAATATACCAGAGATATGTTTACCAGGCACATCATCTAATACAAATACTACTACATCACCACCTCAAATTATTATGGTATCTGAAAATGAGTCAAGCGATGATAGTGATGATGATAGTGATGATGATAGCGAATAGTGAATAGCTTACAATAAATACTACTGTAATTTATTAGTGTCAACTTGTTGTTTTCTCTAATTGATTATTGAATATCAATCTACGTATTTTGTATTGATATGACTATACTATGCTTTAACAATATTAACCATTTGAATTCATTATAAATCACTTTTACAATAGAACAGTGTTACCCTATGATTTATGTTGAAATATAATTGTAGTATTAAAACAATATAAATGACTAGCTGATATATAGCATGTAATTTTAATTACACCGTGTTACGGAGAACTATAAGAAGGGAAATGAAATGAGCACTAATGAATGAGCGTATGAATATTGCTACTACTTACCAAGAATGACCGAGTCACCGCGTAAAAACATCTTACTAATGAATCGATCCTTATTGACAGGTTTGGACTTTTTCTGTCCCTTAGCAGCTCTTGGTGCCTCTGACCACATCTCTTTGACATTCTCAAGTACCATATTACAGTGTCGATCAAATGCCTTGACACGCGCCAATAGCTTGTGATTATTACGGCAACTGATAAGTACCTGAGTATTATTACGTACTGCTTGTTGAAGTACGGAGAGTGGGCCAGTGTTGAATTCCTCCTCTTCCAACTTTCGCAACTCCTCTTCTGTCAATTCCGACTTTGGTTTTGCTGCAATTGTCGCACTAGAATAGAAAGAGGCACGAATGCGATCATAGTAAATGATAATTAGTAATGCTGATGACTGTTTAGATGAGGTCGTGTATATTTTGTACGTTGACATCCAACAATTAGCATATCATTATGATGCTACTCTAATGATGCTGATGAATATCCTATAAACATTGAATACCTACCTCATGCTTGAATGTTATAAGTAGGTAGATGAACGGATGGATGGATGGATGGATGGATAATCAAATAAACAGCTTGTATATTGATCTCGAATGATGATGATGATGATGACGATGATGTTACTTGACGACGTGTAAATTCAAGGGGAAATCATAATATTAGTCACATTTGATTGATAATACACAATAGGGAATTACTTTACTTAATCATGCCATTTACATACTAAACTAGCTATGTTCTAACATATAGAAATCAATATTGCATGTAATCATTCATTATATCATTGTTACTTTATGTACTGTATATGTACAACATCTGATTATTAGCAATTAACCAAGAAATGTGACATATGCCATAAGTTCCTTGTCATTAACAAAACGATCGTAGTGTTGCTTCTCAATAGTAAGGCATACTTCAAGTCCAGGTTTGTCATTATCTGATGATGGGACATCATGTATAAGAGCAAGAACACGTAATGGATATATGTAGCATCGATAACGTACTGGTCTGCCAGCACCGAAATCAATACAGGAACAGTCGAATTTTGACCAATCTGAACTAAGTAGATCGAGATGGCTCAACCAGTTGACGAGTCTCTCCAATAATGGCTTTTCCTTGTCAATCTCGGCCTTATCGATCCATACTGACTTTTCCTTGCTCTTTACAGCGTTGATGGACTTGCGATACAAGGCAGATAGTTTACCTATATCTTGACTAAGAACATCTTTCACCGTCATAGGGAATCGACTGAATGCCACCGTATTGCCAAAGTAGTTTTCCGGAAGATCAGGCAGACAAGACCGCATATTCACAGTGGCACCTTTGATTAGCAAATGTGTTTCCGGAAGTTGTCGTGCTCTAATAGTGGCACGCCATACTAACATCAGAAGGACATCTAGGGTGGAGAACCATTCGGTGGCACGTTCACTTGGATCAATCAACTCGATGGCTGTCTTTTTCAAGTGAGCCAACTTCTCCGGACTGAAATAAAGGGTAAGCACTCGTCCATCCTCCAATCGATTACCGTAATGTAATTGCTCGATAATAGCCGGTAGATGCTTCTCTGATGGTCCTTTTGGCATTGAAGAAAGTCGTAATAAATGACGATCATGACTTGGTAGTGGCGGTGTTTCCCCACGAACTAGTGCGGCCCATGTCTTTAGCAGTAGGACGAAACCCTCTTCATCGGCCATATAATGGTCGCATCCCACCGTCAAGACTAAACCCGAGTTATTGGCAAAACGTGTTAGTTTCACCGCGAATAACGGAGGCTCATCCGATGGATAGTCAGCGATTGCCTGCCACTCCGGTGGAAATGAATCTTGTGGCCAATGAGGTTCATATATCGAAATGTCATCCTTTGAAAATGCTTCAATAAAGCGAATGCCTCTCGATGATGGCTGTACCTCGTATTCGCCGTTCTCACTGAAAACAAGTCGTCCATACAACATAGGATAGTGTTTTAATGTGTTGCGTAACGCTTTGATTAACACATCCGTTGGCATAAAATCAGTAACATTGTTGTGATTCTTATAGAATAGAAATCGTTGTGGACAAGATGGAGGGACCAAATAGTCAGTATGGCTTAGTTGATATGTCTGCTGGTTGGATGTATCATCCTCTGGCGTTATCCAGACTTCCGTGTAGTCAATAGTCATTGTAGCAACAATAAGATAAGGGAACTAGCAAGAAGAAGAGATGACAATATGGTATATTAGTTCGATTGACGAGAACGTAACGAGTATTAAAGTTCACCGTGTCATTAGCATGTACTGCAGATAGCAAAGAACATGGTAGATGTATCTACCAATAAACGATGGCAATAATGCAAAGCCGCACATGTGCATCAAATGTAATGTTGTTATGGAAACTAACATCTATCTGCATCGAATAGTCTATGCTATATTGTCAATACACATATATACATGTGTATGTGAATGAACCATTTATTTATTGTGCAATTCATGGCTATTTCGAATGTTACTTGTTGAATGAAATAATCAATGATGATGGTGATGAGGTTCTTGTTGGAATCGTAGTCCACCTATAAGCATGTTGTTGTTATTATTATTATTAACAGCAATAGTAACAGTATATGATATCACTATGTGTAGGATCAATTACTTACAGTAGCCGCATGCTTGTGGTTTGCCTTCATCCTATATGCATCGTATGTACAGTTTAGCAATGATGTCGATAGAGTCACGCGATTATATAGTGAGCTAATATGAACTTACCAGGTTGATATAGACTCTTGGATGGCCTAGAGCACCGCCACCTAGTAGATAATAGATAGAATGGTTATATTATATACGCGCATATCTACTTTATTCTTGCTAGTGTGTATGTATACTAACCACCGTTGCATACTGCTTTACGACCTGCTACTTGAACTACCGGAATCTCGGCAATAAGATCGATAGCCGCCATAGGTCTAGGCTATTAACGAGAAAGCATCACGAGTCAATATCTACTCGCTAGCCCAGTTAACTGCAAGCTTACCTGCGCGGCCAAATCTGTCTGTTCAAATCGCGCATTATCAATTGCCACTGAACGTTCACGTTGATTTTTACTCCAAACTTGAGTGCGATTAGGTGCCTGTTCCGCCACATCCTTGCCTACAAGCGGATTAGCCGGTACATTTGACTGGAAACGACGCAGCAACGTCCATGCTGGACGCTTGCCGACCAAAGTAAGAGAACGAAGCATGATGAAGTTAACTAAAGAAAAAGGAGAAAAGATTAAGCTACGCCGTAATACTCACTCTTCTCTATTACCTCAACCTATATCATTATTATTATCGCTATCCGTTTTCTTTCCACTTTTCGCTTTGCCATCACATAGCCAGGTATACAAGCAATGATTGGTAAGGAAGAAGAAGAGCGTTTCCGGGCGTTTATCAACCAACAACTAGCGGAATCCGGTGAATATGACAGGTATAACGAGCTATTACGTGTGTATGTATATAGATTGAATTGCCTTTATTTACTGGAATATTACTAGTCTTAAGCAGCACTTGCAACAACGCTTAACTGAAACTGGCTGGGTAGATCGTGTACAGAAGCGTGCTAAAGGTAGGACCGTATACTGAGCAGTACTATGCTAGACTATTGACAAGTAGGTATTCATACACGTCTATTCTCTTCCGTATAGATGTGATACGCAGCAAAGGTATCGAGAATGTTACCGTGAATCAGTTAATGAACGAGACCAAACCGAGTGCACTAGGTGAGTATCGAGTAGTCATTATAGATATATCCATATATCCATATATCGGCAAGTAAATGAACATCGGTTGCTAATGAACAATATTTATTCTATAATATTTCACAATTCTACAGCCGATGTACCTCCAGAGATATTAACCGATATCGTCAGTCGTCTACAAGAATTCATGAAGCAGCGGATATCGGATGATTAAATAAGTTAATTGGTATGCTAAGCCAGTGCAGCACATGTTCTAATCGGATGCGGTAATATGGCGTTGTAGTTGTGGTCGAGCTTCATCCCATGGTCCATGAATTTCACTAGCATTACATATTGTTATATTGTTAGTTATGGCAACAGCAACAGCAACAGTAGCACTGGATACTAGTTCCACATTTTATATGAATATACTTACTTTTTGTATTTTTGTATGGAGATAAGCCACCACGTACATACAAAAGTAATAAATAGGCAGGCTGTCACGTAGATAAGCATCAATGGCCATGAGATATGATAATACATGATAGTGCACATGATAACAAGAATACAGGTAAAGATGTTGCTATAACGTCTTGATAATCGCTATCCGATGTATACATAGTATAATAAGCCGATGATGATCAATTGAATGGATATTGATTCGCTCGCTCTCTCGCTCTCTCTTACCTTGAATTGACGACGAAGTATTGGAAGTAGTGCAAACCATTCAACGGCCATAGAAGTTAGAGCAAATACATCAATGTTATTATCTAGTCGAGAGGCGAGCAACACCGATGCAAATATAGCTGTATTGGTGGACATGGCACCAGAGAATCTACACGTCATTATCTCAAAATCAGTATGTGTCGCTACTAGTATTGTAGAGTAGGGTAGTTGCTTACTGAGTACTGCCACGTACACCTGGACCATAGTCGTGCATTAACATATTGGCCAGGAACATACAGACAGTCATGGCCCAGATTGTATCAACACTGATATCTTTAGTGAGAATACGCAGAATAGGCGATAATCCTAATAGTGTAGCAAAGATAAAGAAGGCACTCTTCAATGTGCGTAGTCCTATTGTTGCCGTGTGCCAGCATCATCATTAGATTGTTCCGTTAATGTGCATGATGATTTGTCGACTTACGCTGTACTTGATACGCTGCATCAATACGTCTTATGCTAATATCCCAGAATACATAGCCAGCAATGGTAAATAGTGTGCCCATCCATATTAATAAAGTCGACGATAAACGTTCCGTGTAGAGCAGTATAAATACGGCAACAAATATGAGTACGCTTGTGGCATGTTGCAGGATAACGCTAAAATCTTGCACGGTTGTCCAGTAGTCGCGAACACGTAGATTGGCTGTATTGATAGATAAATAGAAAGTTGAATTATTATCAATAATCAAAAAATGATGCATCATTCCAACGAGGAAGGAGCAAACTGTATAGTTACCGTTACGCTGAAGATGCTCCAAGAAAGTGACATCAACATAGTTGTCCGGATAGGGCTGTTTCATATAAAGTACTTTACGGAATAGAACACGCTCAGATGACCACGAATGCTCCGAGGTGGGCGTGGTACTCGGCAGCGGTTCCGATGGACGACGTAGCACGGATAACTTTCTAGCTTCAGCAGCAGCATTAGGCGATGCTGATGGGGTTAACCACGGTCTATACATATTTTCTGTTAGTATACATGCACACATGCATACATAAATATCTAGTTGAAGACTAGTAATGACTTGCCGTGGGTAGCCGCATTGAGTACATTGCTGCTCGTTATCCTGGAATGTACAACCATCGACTGGGCAGTAAGTTGCCCACATTGTATTAGAGAGCAAGAGAGAGAGAGAGGAAAATAAAGAGGAGTTGCTTAACGTGATGACGTGATGATCTCACTCACTCGCTCACTCACTCTTTCATTCTTTCACTCTTTCACTTGTCCACATTCCGTTTATACTACTGCTACTACAACTGCTATACTCGCGTTTATCCAACTTTATACTCGTCATCCAATTATCTACTTACTATGGCTCCAAAGCAAGATTGGGAAAAATGTTAGTGGATGACAATTATGGCATAGATTGAACTTGCGTATAATAACCACGAGATGAACACTTTAGATGACAAGGTGATTGAGAAGGAGAACGACGAAAAGATTGTCGGTAAGTCTGAATAGTCGCGAGTATACGATGACGACGACGACGACGACGACGAGATCACTAAACTATTCCTTGCATTATCGTGTAAATAGCCTTGGATGAAGGTGATATCGCATTGCTCAAGACATATGTAAGCTGAATTCAATAAAAAGTAGATCTATAGCACACTCTAATACTGCACTATTTATAGGGACAAGGACCATATGCCAAGGAATTGAAGAAGATCGAGGTCGATATCAATGAGATTAAGAAGCGTATCAACGAGAAGATAGGTAATTTATCGAGGATATTGTATAAGCATTGTTGTCAACATCTACTAATGATGAACAATATGACATGATATGATATGATATGATATGATATATGTGATGTAATGTTATAGGGGTAAAGGAAACGGATACTGGTCTCGCACCACCTAATCTATGGGATTTGCCAGCAGACAGACAACGAATGCAAGAGGAACAACCACTACAGGTAAATAACGATATATAATGACATATCATTGAACACTGTAGTATATTCACCAATTGTTTGTATAATCTACATGCATATTTATGTATATACTAGGTGGCTCGTTGTACCAAAGTCATTGCAGGAGAGACGGAAGATGATGGCAAATACGTCATTAACATCAAACAAATAGCCAAATTCGTAGTTGGTCTAGGTGAACGTGTTGCTCCAACAGATATCGAGGAAGGCATGCGTGTAGGGTAAGTATCTCTCATTCATAGAAGTAGACACATTACTTAGTCTATTCATTATTATTATTATTATAGTGTGGATCGTCAGAAATATCAAATCCAAATCCCACTTCCTCCCAAGATCGATCCATCTGTAACCATGATGCAAGTTGAAGAGAAACCCGATGTCACTTATGGTGATGTGGGTGGTTGCAAGGAACAGATCGAGAAACTACGTGAAGTAGTGGAGACACCATTGTTACAGGTGAGCTATCCTATAATTAATGAATCTATCTACCGCGTATTATTAACAAATAGGATATACATTGTTGATTAACACGTATATTATACACGGATATAGCCTGAACGATTCGTCAATCTTGGTATTGATCCACCCAAGGGTGTTTTGCTGTATGGTCCACCTGGTACTGGTAAAACATTGTGTGCACGAGCAGTTGCCAATCGTACCGATGCAACATTTATTCGAGTTATTGGATCAGAACTAGTGCAGAAGTAAGTGAATAATGCTTGTTATGTATATATATATATATATATATATATGCTGTATTGCTTATTTCATATCTATCAGGTATGTTGGTGAAGGTGCTCGTATGGTACGTGAACTATTCGAGATGGCACGTAGTAAGAAGGCATGTATTATCTTTTTCGATGAAGTCGATGCTATTGGTGGTAAGTAGTCTCATTGTTTGTAGTAGTAACAGTAACAGTAACAATATGTTTTGTATAGGTGCACGATTCGATGATGGTGCCGGTGGTGACAATGAAGTACAACGTACGATGCTTGAATTGATTAACCAGTTGGATGGATTCGATCCACGTGGTAACATCAAAGTACTAATGGCTACAAATCGGTAAGTGGGCATGATATTGCAATCATTGTATATGATATACAGATCAAATAACATACGTGCATGATTGTTACTAGACCGGATACACTTGATCCAGCATTGATGCGTCCAGGTCGTCTTGATCGTAAAGTGGAATTCTCCTTACCTGATCTTGAGGTAATGATGATTGCTAATAGAATGGATAATCAACTTGTATAAGTAGTTTACTAATAATAATAATAATGAACAATAGGGTCGTACACATATTCTACGTATTCACGCACGTAGTATGAGTGTTGAACGAGACATTCGATTCGAGTTGATCGCTCGTCTATGTCCCAATAGCACTGGTGAGTTATTATACTGTTATCCCTATGCTATTGCTATTCCTATTGCTAACTTGTCTATCATCATTACATTAGGTGCTGAAT
>JAIXMF010000168.1:0-28021 GCA_025201365.1 Syncephalis plumigaleata | reverse complement strand
GTAGCAGTACGTAGTAGCGATGCTCTCGGCAAATTAGATATTGTATGGCGTACGACATTCCGGTGAATTCGGTCGATTGCAAACGAGTCAGCTAACACGTCGCTTGCCGGCACTCGAGCGTATTCAAGTGATGACCACACGAGTGGATGCACCGGTTGTCGTGGAGCAACCATTTAATATCGAGTTTCGCGTTACTAATCGAAGTGATGCACAAATGCGATTACAACTATCGGCAGTACGTACACGTATGGGCGCGGTATTACTGAATGGGCAAGCATCTCGACTGTTGGGTGAATTAGAACCCGGTGCATCCACTGATGTTACTCTAGAGTTTCTATCACTGGAGTCTGGCCTACATCCAGTGGGCGGCCTTAAGTTAACAGATCTAATTGGCGGTGAGAATAAGGACATTGAACTGACGGATGTATTTGTACAACACAGTAATGAGCCATCCACACTGGTGGTCGACAATTCATAATGAGGCAACATTATTTGTTTTCAAACTACTATTACTATTATTATATGATTACATATGCATGCATACTAGATCAGAATTCATGCTGTAGATTATCTAGTTTTGTACATGTTCTACTTGGAGAAAAGTCAATGTTCCCGCATGAACTATGCTGCAAATATGCGGTAACGTTGATGTAGATGATGGATTCTGGTCCAATTGATGTAAATGCATCTGAATATCAGTAGTGGCCGATGTGGACTTCGTAATACTAATGAGAGATATACCATCATATACATATATGTATATTGTGAATTATTAAATAGCTATTTCGTGCATGAACTACACTTACTCGAATGCAATGACGGATGAATTATCCTTCTTGTTGCTAGATTGCGATGGTATCATGTACCAAACAATATGATTCATGATATTAGTCAATGTGGTTACTTGTATATTACCTGCTTATTAGCAATTCAATACTGTATTAGTAATGTGTTCTTATGCAATCTAACGAGTATTCTACCATTTACTGATCTATACCATCCAATATGGCGTGTTATCCATGCCATTAATCGTTCCATTAATGTCGATACTTTACGATGAAGAGTCAAAGTGTTAAATGTACTAGATATTGGTATAGATGTATTCGCAGTTATATCGGGTAACAATGATGTTTCTCGTACTAGATGAAATCCTAAGCGTTTCAAATAGGCATAACTCTATCGTGTATCATGTAACGCATAAGCAATTAGTGCTAGTCATTCCAGTGTAATACTTACAATATACGATGCTAGGTCTGTATCATCTTCATGGGATAATAGGAATGCGTATGCTTCCTGTAATGAAATCACACTAATACCATGATTAGATACACATAGTACCGATCGACCAAGCATAAATAATGCTTCCTCCGCATAAAGATACTGTAATCCCAATTGTCTGTATCCGAGTCGTTGTAGATGACTTCCACGCTGTACGAGTACTTTAGCCCGTTTCTCCGTAGATAACCATGCAACACGATTCAAATGTCGACTAGATATCGTGTTATTACGCGTGTTCATTTAATATCACAACTACTCACCTTGATGTCAATCGATCTTCCTCCAATAGGGCTGGTAATGTTAATGAACCCGTATGAATGGCGTGTTTCTTGATAGCACCGCTGCCTTTCTTTCTATCATTGATCGAATGTCATATCCAACAAGTATTAGCAAACAATAGGAACATTCTATGGTAGTATAGTAGCAGTACTTTTGCAACGATTTAGCTAAACGAGCAAGTTGCTCCGTCTCCAATAGTTCGTCTTCTTGCACGTCATTGTCATGGTTGACATTCATATTCATATTATTAACACGCGTATTTGTTTATAGATATCTTCAACTATTAGAGAAATGAAATGATATGGGGAGACTTGTCATTCCATTTCTTTAATGACATTGTGATTTTTTTCTTTTTTTCCTTCTTCTTCCTCCGGTGATATTGAGCTATCTACTTGACAATATGTCGATAATTAGCGAGCGTGCTAGTGGTATTGAATCAGAATACGATCCAATTGGTAATAGTTTGACATAGACAACGAGTATGTAGAACGTATAGTACTAACCAATAGTATAAAGAGGATGCCTGGGATGACTGGAGTGAGGAAGCCTCCGAACCGATAAAGTGTCTTTTCTGCGAGGATATCCACGAGTCGGCATCGTTATCATTTGCTCATTGTGTGTCGCAACATGGATTTGATTTTATTCAATTGCGTAAAAAGTATAGTAAGTAATACATGTAGAGCATAGTATGGATTCAATGCATCTCTTACATGAACGATATATGAACTAGAATGGGATTTTTATCAATCAATTCGTACGATCAATTACATTCGACATTGTGTCATTGAAGATCCAGCATTAAGCAATACGGAAAGTTATGAGTTGACACCGGAGATCATTACTACTTACATGCAGGATGATAAGTATCTTACACCTGCTATGGATGAAGATGCTCTTTTATACGGTAAATAACACAGTATGTATATGGATGTATACATACTGAACTAATACTATACTATGACAATCTAGCATTTGAGAACCTTGATGTTAACGATAACATGTCTATGCGATCTGGTATGACAGGTAAGTAGACGTGCTACAATAGCCAGTGAATCTAACGATGAATGATTAGCCGGTTCACGTCGTAATGGACATCATATGTTATCGGAGGGCAATATCCTTGATCGATTATATGCGGCTGAGGCAAAACTTGCTGCCAAAGAGCGTGAATTACATACAGTCAATGTACAATTCGATGAATATCGTAAAGCGGTCAAGTCTCAATTCTACGATGTGCTAGATGAGTCAGCATCATCGGGAGTTGCGTAAGTGACATACATGCATGCATACTTATTTGTCGAACTAGCTGATCATTAACAATGATATTATTTAGGACATCGGATAATGATCACTTAGTATCATTATCACCATCCGGTGAGATGAGTGATGGCTACTTTAATTCATATGCACATATAGGTAATTGATTACATACTACTATTACTCGTAACAATAATAGCTCATATCATTTATATCATTTATTATGCGTAGAAATACACGATCAGATGTTAAAGGTAATACATATTGCTAGTGATAGACAGCATAGTATTGTCTTGTATCTAACAATGATAATAGGATCGTATACGTACAGAAGCGTATCGTGATTTCATTTACGAGAATAAGCCTATATTCAAGGATAAGGTAAGATGATCTAATAGCTTGCTCAACTTGTACTTGTATTCACACTATTATACTGTAATCATTATAGATTGTATTGGATGTTGGATGTGGCAAGTAGTTTGGATAATAACTAGATCAACAACCATTTGTTAATGTATTCCCATGTAGGTACGGGCATTCTATCAATGTTTGCCGCTAGGGCTGGTGCAGCACAAGGTAATGTTGTAGACTAGTTACGCTTATTATCGATCTATACATGTACATATACTCATTGATATGCATCTAGTTTATGCGGTTGATAATTCCGATATTATTGAACAAGCTAAATTGATTGCCGCAGAGAATCAATTGGATACAAAGATACAGTAAGTGATTACTCTAATGACTACTATACAATAACTAATTATACATCACAATTGTGTATAGATTCATTCGTGGTAAAATAGAGGAAATTGAACTACCCGTTCCTGTAGTAGATATAATTATATCGGAATGGATGGTAAATTGACAGATGATATACGAGAACTATGTAATAATCGATATATATATATATGTATGTATAGGGTTACTTCCTTTTATTTGAAGCAATGTTAGATTCGGTACTAGTGGCTCGTGACAAATACCTAGCACCAGATGGTTTGTGTAAGTTTTACAAAGAATATTATAATCATAATGGGAAATAATACAAATATACGAATTCTAGTGGCACCTAGTAGCTCTTCCCTTCATTTGATCGGTATTGAAGATGATCACATGATGAATGATAAAGTGGATTTCTGGGCTGATGTTTATGGTAAGTGATGATATGTATATATACGCATATTGCTATTTGTAACATGCTCATTACTCTTCCTTGTAGGTTTCACCATGAATACCATCAAGAAATCAATGTACGTTGAAGCTATTGTCGATACAGTACCCGAGTCAACTCGTATTACAGATATGACATGTTTACAGGTAAGTCAATTAGTAGTAGCAATAGTATAGATAGTATTCATGACAATCTATCTAATGAATGATATGCATTACATGTCACACTTGCTAGACATTCGATCATAGTCGTGTTAATCCGGTGGATCTTGACTTTAATACGACATTCTCATTAGTGGCCAATCGAGATGCTACACTTCATGCACTACTAGGCTATTTCGACATTGATTTCTCGACTACAGAAGAGGAACCTGGTAATCGTGTGGTATTCACTACCGGTCCTCATGGTGTGGAGACTCATTGGAAACAAACGGCATTTTTACTATTGGAACCCATTCCAGTCGTAACAGGCAAGTGTATTGATGGATAATAGTGTGTGTATGCTCATTTCCCTAACCCTATTGATTACGACAAATTAGGTGATCGTATTACGGGTGAATTTACATGTCGTAAAAGTGAACAGAATCCACGAGAACTCGAGATTGTCATTACATACGAGAAGATATCTGCCATCAATGCCGAGCATAACGTGTCATTACGTAGTCAAACATTCCAGTTGCGATAATTGCACATTATAAAAAGTATCTCGCTATGCGTTTATTACTGAATATACTGTGTCACTTGATCAATTTTATATTTATTATTACTATTATTGTTTGACTAAGTAACAATAATAACACAAACAACAACTTGTATACTTATGACAAACAAAAAGAAAACATCATCTCATCCTATTGAACTAACAAGTAGCACTCTACATTCGCACGATCATATCACTTTTGTTGTTTACGTGTTGTTTGTGTCTAACTAAAGAAACGAAAGATTGAATCGACAGGAGCTTGGAAGTCATTATTGACGATGTTTACTAGATACCACTTGTTGGCAATATCTGTAAGTAGCTTGTTCGATGCACTGTCTCGTTCATAAATGTTGGCCCATTCTAACCAGAGTTGGAAGGCTTCATCCTATATATGTATATTATATGTGTAGTAGTACATTAGTTAGTAACTACTTATCATTAGCAATAGCAATACTCTCTTGCTTACCTTCCAGGCTAGGAAACTTGTAGTCTCAACGATAGTTGGTTGTACGATCTCTTTACCAGGGAATACACCCCAAGTAACAGCGTTTGGTGTGTCAGCATCTACATTTGTGTATAGTGTACCCTAATGATCACATATTATTATTACTATGATGCATAATGACCGTCATTAATGATGAGACTTACTTCACGATTCACGGCATGGAATGTGATAACATCCGATTGACGAACCCGTTCAAGTAATTCCATTAACTTTTCGGGAGATACAAAGAATTCCAAATAAGCCTATATACACAATATGTATATATTATGTTAATAAATGTCATTCTCAATGTAATACTACGTCTAAGAGTCAAGCAATTACCTTTTGGTAGACATAACCATTCTTGGGTCCCCATCCAAACATTCTATCCGATGACTTTACTCCATTCACAGATGGCTGACTATTGATGGTTAGATAGCCATTCTGATTCATGTTGACGAGCAAGTCACGAATAGCGTCGGTTTCAATGTTGGGCGGTTGCTCACTCCATGGTAGTGCTTGTAAGTCTCCCCTACAGTAGTGTGCAAATAATCCGGCTACATCATCGGGTGTACCAGGATATTGCCATAGTTTAACAGCATCTTGACGCTAATGTCAATATACATTACATTAATTAGCACGATGGTGAATGTAAATGATCAATAATCATCTACTTACAGATTGCTTAATGGAGGCACCATAGCCGTCTAGTTCACCAAAGGCAGGAGAGCTGGAGTCACCCCAGCGACCATTAGGGAATTCATCCCACAACTCTGTACGTTGAATGTAGCTACGAGCTCTGTTCTTCCAGAATATTGGACGTACTCCCTCTTTCTCGCGTTTCTTTGATTTGGACTAGTATGTGTAGACACAAACACAGATAAATAAGCACATTCTATCATTGTTACTATTGTTACCATTACTTACAGGATTCCATGGTAATGGACGAGTAATCTCCACTGGAGCCACCCAGCCAAGTCCTTCGAGGATAAGTCGAATGGATCGTTCCAAGTTCATCGTGTAGAAATGGAATCCGGAAATGCCGTTTTCCTTCATTTTCTTACACATTTCTATGGCTAGTTGAATGCCGTAGTCCTTTACCGCTTGATCGTCCTCCTTGATCGGTTCAAGGCTATCGTAAATGGATTGCGGCACCATAGTTTGACTTAGCGTAGTCATACGTTTGAAACCGTTAAAGTTCTGAATAGGCATGATACCGGGTAGAATAGGGCAGTCAATACCTATATATATATATAGTCAGTATAGTAATAATAAAGTGAGCTTCTCCTTCTTCTGCTTACCGATAGCACGACATTTCTTGGCCCATTCCAAAAACATGTCTGTATCGTAGAAGAGTTGGGTAACAATGTAATCGGCACCGGCATCCACCTTCTCCTTGAGATATTTCAAGTCCAATTCTTTGTCTTCACATTCAGTGTGTCCCTCCGGATAACCTACGAGCAATGTATTCGATTAGCAAAGCAAAGCTGTAATAATAATGAGCCACTTACCAGCCACACCAATGCAAAAGTAGTCGCCATAATGTTGTCGAATATAGCGGACTAGATCCGCTGCGTGTACAAAACCATCATCACATGCTTCCCATGTATCTTGGCCACGAGGAGGATCTAAATGAGATGATGTAAGTAAGATTCATTGATCATGAATATCAATGAGATTAGGTTAGCATATATATAGTGTATCAACTACACCATGATCCTCATATAGGATAGAATCAATGGATTGTAGTATATAATTGGCGTCAACAAGTACATACCTCCACGTAGTGCCAATATATTCTGAATACCATTATCTTTGCATTCCTAGATGATCTAACCATTAGCTTTCGTTCAATGGGGGGGATACCAATGTCTGCCTAGTAGATAAGCAGCTCGACCAATGGCTCCTACCTTTAGTGCACTGTCAACCTTGTCGCGTGGCATACAAGTGCACGTAAGGTGCATACACGTCTCCAGACCATAGACTGTCTGTGCCGTACCGCATATATCCAGTGTCAACTCGGAAGTCGAGCCACCGGCACCCCAGGTAACATCGATGAACTCGGGCCCCAAACGATACATACGCTCCATACGATCGTACAAGTTGAGTAGACCCTATGTACAGTAACCAATTCATAGTGTTATGGCTTTGTTTCTTTCTCTACTGTATGTTATAGCGCGCGCATCTACGTTACCTGTTGTGTCTTTGGTGGGAAATACTCGAACGACCAATATGGCCGGTTTTCCGCTTCAGCCTTCTGAATCTTTTGTGTAATCTTCATAATGACGCGATTTAAAGTGAAGTTAATAACGAGAACAAAGAAACGAACAAAGAAAGAGAAAGAAAAAGAAAGTGAGCGAAAGTAAGAAAGAAAGAGATAAGAAAAGTAATCTTGATACTTTAGTAGTTGGCCACTCGTGCTAACACCTCGTTTATAACACCGCTAATGACACGTATGCGGGTAAAGTACCGTTGGGTTGTTCTCTTTCTTCTTCATAGGTATATGATATGCAAAATGTACTACCACATACATTTACTTCCTTGTTACAACGAGCGTAAATGGATTTCTCCCGATGACGATATCTAGATCTAGTCGTTGATTGGCCAACAACAAATGCCACTTTTACTAGTAACCACCAATGTGATTGCTCCATACTAATGACGTGATTGCCTTTGATTGCTATAGAGCAATACTTGCGTATGTCTTTCTTGTTTGAATAGAGTGTACAACATGATAGAACAATAACTACGTACGTACGTACGTATAGATATATGTATGTGTGTACGTATGTGTATGTGACTGGCTATCATTCGTATAGTATTACAAGTAAAAAGCAATATTCGTAATTTACTTATTTGTCATTTATAACATTTGATACATTTAATTCCGTGTCTTCATTTACCAATTGAACAAAACGACCTTAACAATGAATGAATATGCTATTAATAAACATATTAGTAGATAGATGAAGTTATTCAATTCTATTTCATTGTTGATTATTAACAATGACATCTACCATTTACTGCTACTGCAGTAGATCATGAGATCAGTACACAGCTGCACTTCTTTTATTATACAACATCTTTAGTTCTTTGCATAATCAATGAGTCAGGCCTATATTACAATACGAATAGAATGGTATAGAACACTGTATGCATGTGTCAATCATTCACGTTCAATACATCATCAGTGACAGCTGCAACGGTAGTGTAACATAATGTGAGAAGTATAACTGCTGATAGTCCGCCATCACAAGAATGTCACACCAGTAGAGGAGAGCTGATTAACAGATTAGCAGATTAACAGATTGATGATGATGATGATGATGATGAGCGGACTAAATATCGGCGTGGCAAAGTATTTGTAGCGAATGAATCTATCTGATATTTCGAATACGCTCGTCCTATTTGGAAAGGACAAGGCAACTAGGCATGCTAGCTATTTCTTTTCCTTATTTCTCTCTCTCTTTCTTTCCCCGTGACCGCGTGTAATATACACACGCTCACACACACAAGTTAAATAAACAAATTCAAGTCCGAGATATGACAGATGTAGTACTATTATTATTACTAGTAGCAGTTGTAGCAGTAGTATTGAGTAGACTAGACAATCATGCCACACTTGAAACAGGCCTAGTCACATTCCCATCTGATACAGCATGTCGCTATACAATACAACGCTATTTTCAATCATTGTACTAGTTGTAGGGATAGTATGGCATACATGCACGTTGTTATTGTGACAAGTTAGCCGCATGCTTCCAAGACATATCACCTTTTCCTTACCTTCCTCTTTTCCTCTCTTCTCTTTCTCTTTGATGTATCTTCTATGAAAGAGTTGACACATTTGATGTGATGATCTATTCCATATCAGATAGCTCTTTTTTTAGTTCATCCATTGTCTATTAGTCATAATCACACAATCATGGACATATAGGTCAATCATGCAATAACAAAGAAAAAGTACGAGTTCTTTATTCACGGTAGGCACACCTTCCACATCCGGATGAATTGGTTACCTATGCAGTAACAATGGCAAAAAGTTTACCCATATTAACCGAGTAACTGCGTGGAGCTATTTTTCTAACGGAGAATGGCGCTGACAATTCATGCCATGTCGATGTTTGATCTGATGTTCTCGCTCTCCCGCTCTCCCGCTCACTCACTCACTCACCCATTCAATAAAAAACTATTTAATGAGCAGCGAAATGATTCGCCTTTTATCAGAAACAGTATTCATTGCTACTGTTATTACTAACTACTACTACTATCTCCAACCATTGATTGTTATTATAACGAGTAAAGCGTTTCTTCTTCTTTATCTTTGCCTTCTTCTTTATTTTGATTCATTTCTTTAACTATTGCGAGCATTATTGAACATCCTAGTAGGGTTTCATTTTCTGTTTAGTTTTCTTCGATTGAAAAGAAAGAACCATGCCTCACGAGCTAGCATCTATCCAAGCCGATGATGAAATTGCTAGTCAATTAAACTTGGAAGTAGGCGATCTACCGGAACGTCCTGGCTACCATTCACTTAGTCGACATGGCACGCGGGCATCACGTATGAGTCAGATGTCTGATACATCGCAACCATCGATTAGTGCACTACAACGACATCGTACTGCAAGTGATGCGTTGAAATACGAGTCCACCCTAGAGAGAGGACTTTCTCGTACCACCGTAGAAAGTGCACGCCCACAATCCAATATCGATGCTAAATCAGAGAAACCATCCTATATCGGCTCTGACTATCTCAATCAATTTCCAGAGGGTGGCTACGGCTGGGTCGTGGTACTCACTACGTTTATTATTAATTTTGTTATATTCGGCTACAACTACTCATGGGGCGTTTATCAATCGCTCTATTTGAGTAAAGTGTACGCAGGACAAATTACCACTTTTCAACTTTCTTTCGTCGGTGGCATCACCATGTGTCTGCTGTTCATTATTGGGCCATTCTTTGGTGCGTTGATACGAAAGTTCGGCCCTAAACCACTCATGTATCTTGGGACAATTATTCAGCCACTTGGTATGTTACTCGCATCTTGGGTTCAACAGGTAAGTCGTCGTCGTTGTCGTTTTGTACATCAATGAACACACACACACACACACACACACACAGAGGAACACATAGGAACACATAAAAGCACATGCATGTGGACTATTTATATCAATCCTCTATTTGCTTACTAATTATCGCCTTATTCTTTCTATTGCTATTTCTCTACTTCTTTCTTCTAGCCATGGCAGCTTTATCTTACGCATGGTGTTCTTATCGGGATAGGCTCGTCACTCGTGTTCTTCCCCTCAGTGTTCATGCCTACACAATGGTTTATGAAGCGACGTGGTCTCGCCACAGGTCTCGCCGTATCTGGTAGCGGTGTTGGTGGACTTGCCTTCGGTCCCTTGACTCGTAAACTAATCGATGCCGTGGGTTATCGCTGGTGTCTACGCTACTTGGCTATCGCTAGCTTTGTACTACTATTGGTTGCTACGGTGTTGGCACGCGAGTGTGAGGCTACCATGAAGAAACCGAAGGAGCAAGATCCTCAGAATCCACCCAAGAAGGAGAAACTACTCGACTTGTCGGTGTTGAAACGACTCGATTTCGCATCACTCGCTATGATGGCCACACTAGCGACCTTCGGCTACATGTCACCGTTCTACTTTCTGCCCTCCTATTCCACGTTCATCGGTCTTACCGAGTCGGATGGTGCTCTATTCGTCGGTCTAAGTACCGGTATTAATGCAGTTGGACGTATTGTACTTGGATATCTGGCCGATTCATTCGGTCGAGTGAACGCCTTGTTCTCGTGCGTGTTTCTTTCCGGCTTGACCGTGCTGGTCATCTGGACATTTGCCGAGACATACGCCATCCTTCTATTGTTTGTTCTAATGTATGGATTTACCGCTGGCGGTTTCATTAGTCTATTCCCTGTGGTAACAGCCGAACTAGTTGGTACGTAGTATAATTGTAACTATGTTTTGTCACTATTTAACACGATATACCTATAAATATAGGATTGGACGAGTTACCCAATGCTATTGGTGTGCTCTACGCTAGCAATGCCATTGGCAATTTATTTGGACCGGCAATCTCTGGTGCTCTACTCGATATAACAAAACCGAATGTATCCTATCTACCAGTTCAGCTATTCTGTGGCATCATCACCATTGCTGGCTCGTTCTTTGTGATCGTGTTGCGATGTATGCGTACACGCAAGCTATTCGTCCGCGTGTAGCACGATGATGACAACGACGACGACGACGACTACATTGTCTAATAATTATTAACAAGTAGGTGTTGCATATATATTGTGTCGTACACTGAAGTGGTATCAATTGCATTCGTTTATCTCTTACTATCATTATCCTCATCGTCCTCATTATTATTGCTGTTTATCCACTCGCTAATATAATACTGATGTATCTTGCGTATTGTACATGGATGTGTAGTATCATCACCATGTAAAAGTACATTTGTATTTCTATTGGTAATTATGAATATATGAATATATATATTAACTATTTGATACGTATAATAAATTATAATTAATCTCATTACTTTCTCGTATCGAATACGGATAGATGTACAATTACCATGTAACATGCTTATAGGTTACAACTACTATAAATAAATCAATGCAAAACACAAACCATTATCATTGTAACTTCCAGTGAAATAATAAGCCTCTGCAAATGTTTATTGCTGTTTCATGGAACATGCAGAAGTAGTCACAGCAACTAAAGGACAGTGTGTATAGTCATCTTTCCTATCAATAGCATCATCATGCTAATAGTTAAAAGAAGATCTTGACAGCAGCCGTAGAAAGTAGCGTGCTTATTTCTCTGGGGCCGGGTTCATCTAATAAGTAACAACAAACAAGCAAATAAGCAATTGTTAGCGCATGTAATCATTATTAATGAATTCAAAAGCGAATGATTTAACAATAGATGAGCTACTTACTCTTCTCTTGCCACCGACCAAGGTGACATTGACGAAACGGCGAAGGTACTGACCACGCTTGCGGGCGCGACCTATCATATACATATCATCGATTATTAGATATTACGTTCATAATAGTATAGCAGTAGCTACTAGAGTTTGTTGCTTCAAGTCTTACCAGTTTGCTTCTTCTTCTTTTCTTGTGGCTCAACCTTTGGGGTTTGAGACTTGACTTTACCAGCACGAGCTAGAGAACCGTGGACTTTACCCTATACGATAGAATCGCGCGATTCCATCACATATTTACTGTTAGCATATGATATGCTTACATGTTTAGTCTATGGTATCATGATACTACTAGGTTGAATCTATGTTGTTATAGATGAAAGCAACACTCCCATCGGTAGCATATAGATCACCTTGGTTCAATAATAACCATCATTGATACTATGAATGCATCCATCCATCTATCCATTTATCTATCCAGCTATTCATCCATCCATTCATGTATATACATGACTATAGTCTGCATTGTAACTAGATACAAGGATGGATGCATTCATCTACATAGACATGATCTCCTGGACTCTTACCATATTGATTGATGTGTACGCAGATGGATCGCGAAAGAGACGGAACTCTTACCATTCAATGGTGGATAGTGCTAATTACTATGAAATTCCATTCATTCACACACACACACACACACCATCATTCGCACACACACATTGACTCACATACACATATTGCTGGCATTATGATTTAGATTAATAAATAGATTTGCGCATTCATTAGCAGCATTATTATCATTGAAGTCAATATATACCATTAGTATCTGTGTATGTAATTAACGCTCTCTATAGTACATTCGCCTTATAACCCCTCTTGATCATGTTCATTATATGACTGCGTACAGTGACTCACACAAGTGCCGGAATGTTTTGCATTTTTTTACATTTCCCCTCACATTTTTATAACCCTTTGTTTAACCCCATCCATATTACACAATTTAATAAAGCTTTCAATTGTCTATCTAATGATATAAAAATAATAATATGTTAATTAATAAAATGTTTAATTTTATACACTTCAAAAATCGTGACTGCATTCCGGCAGTTGTGAGAGCAAATTCAAAAAAATTTTATTTTCTAATAAAGTTATTAATATTCTATAAACTGTTATTATTATTGTATATTATAGTTCTTGAACATACGCTGCATCGTTTACATTGCAAAAAATTTATTTTTTATTGAGTTTTTATAGTGGAAAGGTAACATGAAGGCACTATCAGAGAAGAAGGTAAAACGCGCTATTCATGAGCTTAACGCTGGGAAAAGCGCGCGTCAAGTGGCTAAAATGCTTGATGTACACGCTTCTACGATCGATGCAATATCAAAAAAGCATCTACCGAACCGTGTGAAGTCGAAGGGGGGTAATACTGAGGTGCTCTCAGAGACGGACAAGCGCTTTGTTGTACGTGCAACGGTGAAAGAGAGGATGAAAAGCGCGGTACAAGTGCGCAAAGCACTCAAAGAACGCTTCGACATAGCTGTATCGGATGAAACAGTGCGGAGAGCGCTTAGATCCGCCGGGCTAGGGGCTGTAGAGAAAAAGAAAAAACCTCATCTAAGGGAGGTCAATATCAGGAAGCGACTTCAATGGGCGTTGGCGCACAAGGATTGGACCGTCGCTGACTGGAGACGCGTCGTTTGGTCAGACGAAACGAAGATAAACCGCTACAACTCCGACGGGCGCTCCTGGGTGTGGAAGCGGAGTGAGGAATCGCTTCAACCGCGTGACGTGAAAAGCACGTTCAAGCATGGCGGTGGCGGTGTGATGATTTGGAGCAGCATTTCGGCCGCTGGACCGGGCTGGCTATGCAGAATTTATGGAACAATGGATAAGGAGCTATATCAAAAGATATTAAAAGACGAATTAGAAAAAAATATTAATTTATTAATGGAGGAACTGAACATTACTAAGGAGCAGGTCATATTTCAGCAAGACAATGACCCTAAGCATAAGGCCAAATCGACCATGGAATACTTCGATAAGCAAGCCTACACGGTCATGGAGTGGCCGCCGCAGTCTCCAGACCTCAATCCTATTGAGAATATGTGGGCTTTCGTGAAAAAGCAACTCAACGAGTATGATTCGCCACCTGGTGGGATTAATCAACTATTTGATCGGGTTGCCCACGTTTGGTACAACAAAGTCACCAAAGAAGAGTGCCAAAAGTACATTGACGGCATGCCAAAGCGAGTACAACAGGTTATTAATGCTAAAGGCAGATGGACCGGGCATTAGCAATAATTTAATAAAATTTTGAATTTGCTCTCACAACTGCCGGAATGCAGTCACGATTTTTGAAGTGTATAAAATTAAACATTTTATTAATTAACATATTATTATTTTTATATCATTAGATAGACAATTGAAAGCTTTATTAAATTGTGTAATATGGATGGGGTTAAACAAAGGGTTATAAAAATGTGAGGGGAAATGTAAAAAAATGCAAAACATTCCGGCACTTGTGTGAGTCACTGTATACAGTATCTTAGTGTTATACATTGAACATCGTATGCTTATAAATATGATACTTTATTAGCATTCTAAATAAAACATTATATCTATTGACTATATCCTATATTGTAGCGTATCTATCAAAGTGCGTAACGTAGTCAACCGTAGTAACATTTCACTGATTGTAGATGTTGCTTTGCCAATGTTTAAACATCATATGTTAATACGAGTAGCCAGAACACATAATACACCAGACACATATGCATTAAAATAAGCTAGATGTACCATTATTATTATTATTTGGCAGATACATTATCAGTGCAAGGTAAATTCTAGTTATGCAGAGCATTGTTTGATGCAGCCTTAATGGCATTCGCATTGTGGTAAATAACATGAGCGAATGCTAAACAAAGAATACAGCATCTGCTAATGAAAGCTTCTATACTCACATAATATCGATTAACACGGTAAATAAATCGTGTATTTATTCAATAAGCTATACTGATAATGCTTATGATTAATGACATAGGAGTAGCAACGAGTGAACAAAGTGAATATATGATAAACAATGTCATAAACAAGCAGTAACTAGTAGAATGACTGACTTGTCACGAACGAGCAAGGAACGAGCAAGAAAGGGTGTATAAACACGTATGCCAGTTTACTCGAAGAAGCAGTGTATGTTTGTAGGTAGATAGAGTATGTAGATGGCAGTAAACAAATGAAAATACAAATAAAAGCATGACGTAATGGTGGCATACAAACAGTTGACGGAAAAGAGTGGTAAAAGTAAAAGGTGCACGCCGATATAGATCAAATTGATTCATGTTTATTAATATTGCTAGTGGATACTTGTCAATGATGGATGGCAATGAGTGTTGGCAATAAGCATTGGCATGGTTGATTATCCCAGTATACTGTCGTTGTTATTGTTGAATATTAGTTGATTGACATTTAGAATGGGAATTAGTACATATTATCTGGATGTTGTCACTTGTATTAGCAATGAATAGAAATGTCAACTTACCGAATAAAATGGAAATAGTATGTAGCCAGCATCATTGACATTTGAGTATTCTAATTGTAATATTGTTAGTGTATTGTAATAAATGAACTTACCTGGTATTAATATGTATGTATGAATGAATGAATGAATGATAATAAAGTGTTAAGATATGTTATGTCCCCATCATATCCACACCGCACCACCTGCCATTTTGGGTGGGAGCAAGTGCAATGTTGAATCAGTTGGATAGCCTTGCGACAATATACCACTATACTGCTGAATGTTAGTGTGATAACATTCGGCAGTAGACACTATGGAAGAGCGGGCATATGGTCCATTCATTGCAAATGGCCATACACCACATCGACAGTATGATGGTGATACTGGCTAAGCATCACCGTCACAGACGATGCTGCTACTTCCGTAGCGGTTCATGGCATATCAACTGAAGCACATACGATGGGATCAGTAAATTAGCACGTTTATACAAAATGTATTGGTGCTAATGGGACATAACATAATAAATGAAGGGATTGGGATATGGAGATATGAATAAAAGTACAATTAGAATGCGATAGGATAGCGTGAATAAAGAGTGATTAAACATACACAAAAACATATCATTAAGTAAGGCCAGTCACCATAATACCAAGTAAACTAGGCCCTTCTCCCTGAAGCAGCAACATGATGATCAAATATCACGGCAAAGCATAACTTACATGATATTATGATGGCAAATTGACCTAAACACATATCAATACAGAATAAAGATACATGTTCAAGTATTTACAAACCGATACACTCCATAATATTCATATAATAGAGAGGCTACCCGGCTACATTACAACTGAATGACCTGTAGAACAATGGAGGTATCTCCTTCCTCCCATATTATATCTTTACTGGCACGTTAAGTTCATTTATTCCCTCCATTGCTTTGCAATAGCTTCATATTATACCAATATACGGATGTCCGCAAGCAAGTAGCGTAGAACATCGACACCCGTTACAGGTATCGACATCTCACTGAGTTGAAAAAAGTCAACTACGCTCATTACCACACTCAGCGCTACGCTACACGCAAACAGTTTACAGAGCACTGACCTATTTCGCTATGTGTATGTTTAAACAACAAAAGAATAAATAGTTCATTTGAATGACAAAGAAGAGAAGAAGAAGAGAAGCGAAGAGTAAATAGAAGTGGTGTGAAGAGAAGTGGTGTGAGTCATTAAATAGCTCACTATGTAGTGAGTGCTATGATGCCGTCATCATTGGCCATTTAGGTTATACAAACTTCAGTATTTGGTAATAAATGTTTCAGTGATAGCGATAGCTATCGTCTACCTTATAGCATTCGTGACGATACAAGCGTAGCAGTATGGTTTGATGTTCACATGCGATGTACTTGCAAGTAGCAATAAGCAAGTATAAAAATACGATACAAAGCATACCGTGTAGTATACGAATGCTATCCGCTTTGCAAAACATATACTCGAACTACCTTTCCTCACCATTGTATATTTTGTATACATCCTCGCGATATTGTCCATTACGTTTATTCTTCTATTCTTCTCGCTCGCTTTGTAAATATTACGAGCGCAGTACTTTTCCTTTCCTGTATATCCTCCATAACCTTCGTCAATAACCTCTGTTTATTTTATATCTTAGCGATTACGTGTTTCTACTGCTGCTACTACTGCAATAGCAGTTTGTACTTGCTACCGTTGGTTGAGACACGCGTTGTTTGCTATCGGTCTAGAAGTCGCAGCTTTCTCAAGTTTTAAGCTTTGCGTCCTTAAATCTTCCTGTTTATACACTGTATATTTCATATTAGCGGCAAACAATATGACTACTTCAAATCTTAGCAGTCATAGTGGAGTAGTCACCCGAGCTATGGCACGCCGATTACGGAGTGACAGAGCAGCAACATCTACCACTACTACTACCACTACTGCTACCGCTGGCACTACCACTACCACCACTACTGCTACCACTACTATCACTGGCACTACTACTACCACCACTACCACCACTACCACCACCAACACAGAGCCAACATTCGACGAAACGACGTTATTAGAAGATAATGATTTTCAACATATAGCGGCATCGTCATCGTCACCGCCACCACCACAATTCCACCGAAGTGACTTCTCTAGAATGTTGGCGACAATATCTAGTATAATTAAACCGTATAGATTTGATACGGAACGACAAACTCATGGATCGGTGGGACGTCTCTTATCACAATTAATCGCACCAGCGTACGCAACAAGCATAGTCCAACACCTTTATTCTAATCCTATTGATTGGTCACCAATCAATTTGTTAGCAGTCGGAACAAACGAGCACTTAACCGTAGTGAACACTACCACCGGTGCTGATATTAAATTGGATGATATAAGCGCAAACAATCCAATTACATGTGTAAGCTGGATGAAGGAAGTAAGTGGCAATCACTTCTAGTCAATTGTACCAAAATTTATTAATCCATTTACTTTCCTTTTATGTAGAGACCATACTTGGCTGTTGCAACAGCCAATGGTACTATTAACGTATGGGACGTAAATCAAGAGCGAGTGCTGCGTACATACGGCAGATCAGGGCACCCAATATACGCTATGACATGGTGTGGCTCAGTGTTAGACTCGGGCGAACACGGCGAAAATGGCGGAAGAATCATGCGGCGGGATATAAGAGCTCCCGATATTGAGGAAGAACGGTACCTCGAGCATACATCTGATGTATGTTGTTTGCACTGGAATCGTGCAAATACTTATCTAGTTAGCGGTAGTATGAATGGCCACTTATTGCTTTGGGACAAATATTCGACGTTTCCTATTCGTCACTTGAATAATGGTTGTGATGCAATCAAAGCTGCCGCTTGGTCACCACATCGTGATGACTTACTAGTAGTCGGTAGTAACTCGAGATATGGTAAAATTCGATTATGGAACATAACGGATGGTTATATTTATAGCTCAGTTGAAACAAATTCTAAAGTAAGTAACTTGGCCTGGTTACCGCATAACCGCGGCATCTTATCAACACATATATGCGAGGAGGGGAATATACGGCTTTGGGAGTATCCAGAGCTGATGCAACCGGACGTTGTCACTGAGATGGGTGACCGTATTGGACGTCATGCTGATCTGGACTTAATCAGCATGGCAACTGGACACGACAATGGTGTCTCATATCTGGCCACCTCGCCAGATGGCAAAGTGATTGCTACCAGTGCGCCCAACAAGCCCCTCTCCCTCTGGGAGATGTAAACTCATGAATTGAGTTCTACTTTAGTGAACATAATAAAGTTGTTCCTTCAAACATTAATAGTTACTCGTTGTTTGTATCCCTATCAATCAATACATAATGCACGCTAATGCACACACGCTCTCTCATTTATTGCTTTTTATTCTTTTATTCGTCTTCTGACCACACAATACACCACTATAACTCATGCTTTTCCTCTTACTCCACCTTCGTCTACTGTCATATACAGGCTGCGCTTAGCTGCAAGCGTATACTACTTGTCTTTGTGTTGTTCTCGGTCGGTCGTCTTATTCCCGTCTAGTCTACCGCTTTGCCAATGACTACTTGTCGTTTATATTGATTGTATGTCGCGTACTCGTATTTGTATCGCTACTCGTCGGCAGCCTCACTCCAATCTGTATACTTTGCCGTATACACACTTTGCTCTTCACGCTGTGTAGTAGCTGGTTCTTTATTCGTTGTCGATCAACGTGGCATATATCACACTGGGTCTTTCATACTGATCTATCCACTATTCAGTTCACTCTTTCTCGCTCCCTTGTCTACTTGCTTGCGACACTCCCTTGCCCTCACTCGTGTATTTCTATTATTTCATGTCGTACTCTTTATTCACTGCGTTTGCTCGCCACGTTGTACCACTTTATTCGCGTTGACTTGCTGATCATTGCTTGTAGTATGTGGGGACACGTACGCATACGTAACACTCGCGCTATGCATTAGGCACCACACTTGCTTGCCAGCATACAACGTCTCCACTTGCTCCTTTGCCTTACTTACTCGTGATTATAAATATATGCAAGTACGCGGTACTCGTGTTAATTACTAGCCAGTGCTGTTTGTTTATCCAATTGCGACATGTATACGTAACGAACACTACACCTTCTATTCGTGCGTTGTGAAAGTACGCGTACATACATAATATCCGCGCTAACTACTACCCATTACGTCGCTTAGCATTTTGTATTTGTAGTGGTACTGTCTGACACTGTATTGCATATTGTAAATGTGCCGAGGAAATCCCATATGATGGCTATATCTTTATTTGCATAGTATATATCAATAGCTAACATGACACTAATAGACGGTAATAACGGCATTAGCACATCCATTCATTGCTCATTGGCATGGTATTACATGGTTGTTCCAATCTATTAACACTGTTAGTCCTTAACTTTTGTTCTTGTTAATAAATAGTCTTGCGCATTTATTGACTAATAAAGAAAATTAAGAATTTTGTACATCAGTCGATAATGAGGAATGGAATATATGCTTAACGTGTCGCATAACCATAGCCACTTGCGACGAAAGCGTTATTGCTATCAATAGTTGATAAGGAATAAAGAAAAGGATATATGTTTAAAACAAATAAAAACAAATTATAAATTTAAAAAAGGACGGAGGATTGCACTCGATGCTATTAAATGCTTACATAGCACGTCTTGTAGTTGATTATTATTACTTAAGCGCTCTCTTCTCCTTATTCTCATTACAATATCTTCCAAGTTAGGACCACAATACGTGCCTGAATATCTTATTTTGAAGGATTCAAACTATGAAGCAAGAAGTAGCGAACGTATTAAATTCAGAGGAAGAAGAACAAATGGCGAACGAAACAATGGATAGTAGGATGCTACAGCTGTTCGAAGAGAATGCTCAACTAAGAAATGAGTTGCTTGCATCAAAAGATAAATTGCTTGCATCGAAAGACGAGCAGATTAAATCGATGAAAACCATTGGTGAACTGAGTTGCGAGAATGTTCAACTAAAGGAGCAACTTGTCATGACTAAGGAAGCAATCAAGGAGCAGTCTACTCGCATAAATCAATTAGAAGAGGAGAAGAGTCAGCAACAGCAAGAAATGAATAACATTAAGCTTAGTACGCAGCAGCAATTATTGGACAATGCTGCTAAGCAAAATGATCTTAGCGATATGGAGAAGCAGCTACACCAAGAAAAAGAAGAGCTCGGACAGAAACAACTGGAGTTAGATAATTGTACCAAGAAAATGGAGCAACAGAGAAAAGAGCTGGACAATAGGAAGAAAAAGTTGGATAAGCGAGAACAGCATTTGGATGAACAACACAATGAGGAAGTTACTTGGCTTAATACTCGTATTGATGAGTATTCAACAAAGCAAAATGAATACGATGAAGTTATCGATATTGTATCACAAGCGCTAACAGACTATGGCAAACACGCAAAGTATGCATTAGAAGAGTCGAGTAGAAATGCTACTGAATCTCCTGATTCAAGTAAATGGAAAAACATGCACAAACACCTTATTACAGGCTATAATGATATCTGGCTGTATTTCAGTAGCAACTTGACGAACAATGTATCAAAAGAGAAAAATCTTATGGGTACACTAAATCCTCCTAATTCTATTTTTTCATCATTAAGTAATTATATTACTTTATACAACAAGCAATAAAGTTATATTAGTCACTCGTTACCGATACATATTTGATGTCACAGATGAACATTATCAATGATATCTAACTGTCAATATTGTATTATCATTACAATGTACTAATCATATCATGAGTATATAAACGATCTATAATAAGGATACTGATAACGTTGCTACAATTTGTTAAGAATGGTGAATAATAATAACGAGTAAACGCATAAGCAATTGAGTGTGTGCGAGCATATCAATCATTTATTAGTGTCGCGGGACAGTTACGCGATAGTGAAACAATAAACAAAAGAATGAGCGAATGAGCAATAAACGAGTAACGAGTAACGCGTAAGCAACAAGCAAGTGTGTTCACGAGTGTGTTAGTGTGCATACAGTCAGTTAAGAGTGTTACGGTGAATAGATATGCGAGTAACGAGTGGACAAAGGATTGCTTATAGAGAGAAAGGAAGAGAAGAGAAGGAACATGGAATAGTGTGTAGTAATGAGTACATAGAACAGCATATAACATACATGGAATGAAAGAGCGTTGAGTGGATGGATAGATGCACGGATGAAATGAATGAAGGGAGATGATAGTGACGAGTGAGAGGATGGAAAGTGAAGGGGAGATGAGATACAGTGTTTTTCCATCCAATTTGCGCATTTATCCTTTAACATTTGCAGTTTATTAATAAATAGATTTACATAATTGTTAACACCATTATCGCATTGCTATTATTATTGAGTTGTTGTCATGATCCTAGCAGTTGAGGGAGATGATAATGATCGCGATATCACATATTACAATTAGTGTTAATAAATAATAGACATGTTGATAAACTTACATATCTTGGATGTGAAGCGATAACAATCATGGATAAGTTATTTCTTGTTGCTTAGTTCCTCGTTGTTGCACTGATTTTCCTTTTCTTGAACCTTTGGAGTTGTGCCACTTTGATGCATTGATCCTCCTTTTCTTGAGCACCTGAAGGTAACACCATTAATGAAATGTATCTAGAGGTATACGTAATCCTCCTTTTTTGAGCATCTGAAGGTAACACCACTGACTAAATGTATCTAGAGGTATACGTAATTCTTTCTGAGATGCGCTCCTTATTGCTCATTATTACCCCCAACCATTCCTGCATCATGAGATTGGTGTCTATGCTGGTATTGCAGCCATGTCCCTTCAACACTCACCATAGTTTCAATATTGAATATTGTTACATTATCCACTATAAATATGGGTCCTATTTTGTACGAATTGAATAAACTTATCTTCACCTTCCAGTTCAATCGTCCCTATTACATTCTACTCACACTACCTTATCGTATATCGCCTACACATTGTGCTTGAGCAAATCGAGCAACCATAGCTCCCACACTATCAATGAGAAAGTGTCCTATTACTTGTCATGATCCCTTACGGTAAGTATACCTCATTACACTTTGATATTTATTACAGTATACTAATTCATTATTCTACTAGATGCACACATCGAAACAATGATTAAGAGGACATGCAAGTTAAAGGACTCGAGTATCATTTGTGGAATCGGGGTTATGGTTGCTCGTCTGGATTTCATTCAAATCACCAACTGCCTTCGTAGTGGAACCGATGTTCCAACACACCCTCATCCAAGTGTCGTTGCTTCCAATCATTCAAGACAAGGAGGACAAGGACATCGAGGAACCAAATAACAAATAACAAATTACCGGGGTTGTATCGTCAACCACCCCAGTTCTTCTCCAAAAGGGAGAGGGGCTGGGAAACAGAATACAGGAGTCCTTGTAAGTGTTAAATATCATTTATTCATACAACAGAAGGCTAACTGCGCAAATTGGATGGAAAAAGCCTGTAGAGAGTGAATAATGACTAATGTGATAGCATAATGGATATTAATAAATGATGAATCTTTGAATTTATTGAAGAGAATTCTTTATACAGAAAATAGACATTGAATGTCTAATGTAAGCAAGAAGGAACCATTTATTATCTTGCTCGGGATGACGATGATGATGATCGACGAAGCCATACCCAGCTTAATCCTGATACAAAAGCGGTTACTACACCACCGACCAAGAGTGGCTTACCGCTCTGCTGGTTCGATCGATTCAGTAGTAGTTTACCGAGGGCGGCTGCCACTACACCAACACCGAACCAGGTTTTAGCGGCTACTGCACACTTCTTGGTAGTGTCGTCGTCATCGTTGTCGTAGTTGTTGTCGTCGTTGTCGGCTCCTCTTCCTCTTGATGGGATGGAGAATGGATGGCCTCGAGAGCGTTTACGTGGTTTAGCCGGTATTGGCTCTTCTGATTCACTGGCTATATTGTGCTTGGTGGCTTGTGCGTATGATTCACCATTAGGAAGAGGTGGTGACGATGGTGGTGGTGCATCCTCTTGAGTGGGTAAAGGAGGGAACTCGTTGGTACTCTTTAACACTTGTTCTGGTAGAGGAGATGATGGTGAATCATTAGGGGATTTGTCTTTTGAGGAAGCCATGTTTAAAAAGGAGCGATCAATTGTAGGGGAAGTAGTAGGAGTAGTATTGGTGGTGGTGGATGACGAAGATGTGATCGTTGTTGAATCGACTTTTTGATTTACGATGAGAATTGACGAAGAGGATGACGAAGGAGGTGATGCTAGTGGTAAATCTGAGGGAATACCCGTACTAAAAGGCTTTTTAGTAATAGTATCAGATGATGACGATTCCTGCTTCTTTATAGATTGATAGAAATCGATATTTTGATTGTTATGAGTGACAGCTAATTTATCAACACTATTATGCTGACTATGTTTACTGTTGCTGTTGTTGTTGTTGCTGCTAGATGTAGTGTTACTGGTGGTATTGTTAGCAGTGGTAGTAGTAGTTACACTTGATGTAGAAAGCCCCCAATCGTGTCCAAACGAGATAATCGATGGTGAGGATTCGTTGGCTATTACACGTTAAATATAAATGTAATTGCTGATTAGCTCAATCGTATACTACAATAAATCTATATCTTCACGTCATTACTTACCTTGTATACTCATTGCTATCCTAATAGCAATGTTCAATGATAGTAGATAGTATTGGTCGCGAGGCTAAAAATAAGCAGATAGAACGAGACGACGACGACGATGACGATGATGAATGAATGATGATAGAAGAAAGAAACGTGCACGCTTTCACGTAGAATGTGAAAAGGGGTCTTGTAAATGATGTCTTGCATGATCAATAGTTTAAATAGTACTTGTGACTGATTATCTGAATCAGTTTTTTGAATTGATTTGTGTCACACACACGCACTCACTACGTCAGTATTAGAAAAGAGAGGTAGAGAATGAATGAGCGAATGAATGAGCGACATTGACTAGGGGCAAGTCGGTAAATCATAGGCCGAATAAAGCAGGTAGAGCAATATCACCACACCACTCGATTAGTCATATCAATTTGGATAGAGGATGATGTAGCGTGTGCGTAAGTGTGCCCGATATGCTTTCTTTTCCTTGAACTCATATAGTCGTATCATGTCGTCTACTAATAGTCATACCGACTACTCTAGCAATACTGGACCCACCGTGCTTATTGGTAGGTATTTTTGACAGGAATGAGTAACGATAAACAAATGCATAAGTAAACAAACAAACGAACAGACAGACATATAAACATGTAAATAAACAATTTATTAAATTTATTGTAGTTGGCGCTGGCGCAGTTGGTTCCTACTACGGCTGGCGTTTACAATTGACCGGCTGTAAAGTTGTATGTGTTTGTCGGTCCAATTATACTACCGTAAAACAGAATGGATTTCAGATGAAATCATTCAAGTACGGCGAAGATGTATTTAAACCATGGCAAGGTAAGTGTGGCGTTTATTATTGTGTGTTGTGTTGTGTTGTGCTGTTATGCACTGCTACAACAATATAATAATAGTCATTGTAACTAATCAACGCAATGACGTTATTATGACTAGTGGCCGATTCCACGGAGAATGCAGCCAGTTTAGTGCCAGATGGCTACGACTATGTGATAGTCTGTACCAAGGCATTGCCCGAGTTAAGATCTACAGCCGATATTATTGCACCTGTCATCACGGAGAGTAAAACGAAGGTGGTGCTCATTCAGAATGGTGTGGGCATCGAGGAACCCGTGGCAGAACGATTCCCGCATAACCCCTGTATATCTGCGGTGACCTACATTGGTGTGACGCAAATAGCCACCGGTGTTGTTTACCATGCACTACGTGGCGAAATACGACTAGGCTGCTATAATCGAGCGGGACATCCAATACAAACACTGGAGTCGGATACGAATGAGCTGGCCAAACTATTCGAAGCAGGCGGTGTACCGATCGAGCTAGTCGATGATATACAGCCTATTCGTTGGAATAAGGTCATATGGAATGCTGGGTTTGGACCTGCCTCGGTACTTACGGAATTGCATGATACGCACTCCATGCTGAATGATCCGGATTGTAAGCAAATGATAGAGGCGACCATGGACGAGATATGGAATACCGCTCGTAAGATATTTGGTGCCGACAAGTTCCCCGGTCCTTATCCACCGCTTACCCCGCAGGATAATCTAAAGTTTACGGGTGAGCAACCGGCGTATAAGCCATCGATCTACGTCGATTACGCAGCAGGTAATCCTATGGAGATTGAAGTGATCCTAGGCAACACGATACGTGAAGCCAAAAAGCACGATATAGACATGCCACGCCTTGATACACTCTATAAAATGATGCGTATTGCAGAGCGACATCACAATAAGTCGGCCAAGCAATAAGATGCCAATAAATCTTGATTATTCATTTATTACCAGCAATCAATAAGCACTAATACTAATTGTCATGTTTGTTATTAGTGTCTAATAACGTTAACGGTATACCAATTCATTTCTAAGCATCCATTTTATTGCTATTTCCATTTACTACTTTACCAATGCTGTCTTCTTAGTATTAACTACATTCCACTTATCAGTAAACAACACGCGTCTACTTCCCCTTAACTATATGCTATTTATTCCTTTTCCTTCTATTTACTTGTTTACTTTCTCAGTAATACGCGTCTTATTCGTGTCATTCGCATTCCACTTACTTCCTCTTTCACTTTAACATTCACATTCCCAATAGCAGCTATTCTGTCATACGATCTCTATGACTTTTATCTGTCTCTTTGTTCTCTTCCTCTTCCTCTATCCTATCTATATGCTCACTTGTCGTTATTATTACTATACCTATAAGCCTTGTTTATTGTTCGTTCTAGTCCTTTGTCTTCTAGCACTGTCCTGCTTATTTATCAATGCTTAAGTGTTTACTGCTCTCGTTGTAATATGTACCTTTCACTTTTACCGCTCTTTTCCGTCATCTGTTTGTATGCCACCCTTACGTCATGCTTTTATTTGTATTTTTATTTGTTTACTGCCATCTCCATACTTTATTCACATACAAGCATACACTGCTTCTTCAAATAAACTGGCATACGTGTTCACGTACCCTTCCTTGCTCATCCCTTGCTCGTTCGTGTCAACTCAGTCATTCTACTAGTTACTACTTGTTTATTACATTGTTTATCGTGTATTCTATTTGTTCACTCGTTGCTACTCCTATGCAATTAACCGTAAGTATAACCATCATAATTTATTTAGTAAATACATGATTTAAAATGCCCATCTAATACAGCTAACTGCTCTATCCTTATCTATGGTGGCTTATTCTTTGTCTATTTCTATTTTTTGTTCATTTTGTTTGCGGTAGTCTACTGCAGTCAGCTTCTACTCGTGCACTAATACCAATATGATATACGCTACATGTCCGATACATTTCATTAATAAAACTGTACGTAAACTAACACATTTCAACGAAGGCAATACAAGTATGCATCAATATTCAGGTCAATAATACATTGATACAAGCTCATATGGTCTATTAATCCATTATTCCATTGCGCAAACATCAAATACTAACTGATCCGTTCAAGCATATAGCTATTTATTGAATCAATAATACATTCTGCTTTAGAAATAATGTACAAGCACTAATTAGCAGATCTATAGATAGTCTCAGCTATTCTACGCTGTTATATCCATAATGCGCGTAAGCTATTGCACATACATTACAGCAATAGAATATGTTCAATATTTGTTTGTATTATTAATAGCTAGTAATTACTCGTATACTACACGATATAATTAGTATTCATCGTATTATATTAAATGATGATGTTTTTATGACGTATTCAATAGACATGCACATTAGAATCCTAGACCAGTAGCACCACGACCGCGAAACCGATCTTTCCTAGCTTGCATTCCTCGATTGAATTGGTTCTCCATATCCTGTGCCATTCTCTGAGCTGTTGTATCATTAATAGCAGTGGATTCCTCACGATTACTCGTTGATGTCGAATTCGTATCTTGTTTTCCTCCTCCTCCTCCTCCTCCGCCTAACAATCGAAGAAACTTGCTTTTACGATCGTCGTCACCATTAAAATTAGCCTGCGACCAATCATTCCATGGTTTCTTTTCTGATTTATTAGATGCACTATCGTTGTCGCTATTCGATGACGATGACGATGTATTTGCTTGCTTCTTACTATGTTTATCCTTCTGATCATTAGTTGTTGTAGAGTTGTCCTTTTTATCTTTCTTCTTCTTCTTGTCTTTCTTTTCCTTTTTCTCTTTCTTCTCTTTCTTTGTAGATTTACTAACAATCATCTC
>JAIXMF010000167.1:0-28360 GCA_025201365.1 Syncephalis plumigaleata | reverse complement strand
TATAATGAACTGCATTATGCAATGCTCAAATGAATAATTAGTTACTAGTTAGTAATAGCGCTTCTCGAACGGTGTGGCGCTCGGTATTTATGCGATATTACTATGATGTTACACGAATTATACGCGTAACTTATATACATTATTTTATTTACTAATTATTCCCTTTTTATTATATGTTTATACCGCTCTTATATTGCTTACTATACTCTACAAGCATCATATTATACAAATTAACCATTAAAAATGCAATATTTTTACTTTTTTGCAATTTTTCAAGTGGTAGAATACCAATTACATAGTAGTAAAATTTACAACTACGTTCATAGCGCCTGAAAAGCACCGGATCCCGTCCGATCTCCGAAGTTAAGCCAGGCCGCGCCCCCTTAGTACTGCGGTGGGAGACCACGCGGGAATCTCGGGTAATGTAGTTTTCAACCATCTCTGTTAGTATAGTGGCAAGTATACCCCTGTCACGCGGGAGACCGGGGTTCAATTCCCCGACAGAGAGTTTTTTGCTTTTGCAACATACGACTAGCGGTCGCAATACTAGACTGTATGTGCTATGCGTGCGAACAGATAGTAGTTTTGATACGAGGCAACGTAGGAGGCACGATATAAGGTACATACGCGAGTATATGCATTTCTACGGTAGCTACTTCTTAATGCTTAGCGGCCAGCTTGATAGCATCACTTTATTATTTTGAGTAGATTGTATACGACATGTAGTTGATAATAGTCATCGCTCGACATGTTCATTTAACGTAAAGACAAGTTTATTTGCATTCTATGGCATTATAAGTGGTAGTGTATGTACTTGGGTCATAGGCTAATAAACTGAATAATAGATCATTATTTTAATTAGTAGCGGCAAAAGCTACATTAACTACAATTCAAATAACTGTATCTATAATGATAACGAGTACAAGTTATCATAATACATGAATTCTCGTGCATTCTGCATTCGTGTTCAACTCGAGCGTATGCAATCCAAGGAACGATTATGCAAGTGCTTTTGCTCGCTCTTTTTTTCTACGAGATTCTCATGGTACAAGGACTTTATGCACGTAATATTACCCATCACTTGATAAATTACTTCCACGTATAATGACGGCCAGAATACATGTGCGTTTAATGAGTGCACGTACAATAAAGGTCTAGTCACGAGATAAACATGTGCATACCTGTTGCGCATGCTCAGTTGTCAACGTTCGTTGCCTGTGCACGCATGGGTAGATGCATGAGCAGTAAAGTAACCGGTTGTTGCTGTACACGTCAGGACCATTTGCTGCCAGGGTTGACACCTTTCTGTCGCTGCACAGCTATGGCAAATCGACGTTATACCGGGATGGGAATACCGTTGACGTTTCTCATTGTTTGCAATATGCAGCATTTGCTACGGCGTTACAAGCCAATAGTCGAATAATTTCCCGCTACCTTTACACTTCCCTACGACTGGTAATTGTCGTGCTTTGACCAATACAACAAAGCCTGACAAGTTTTTGGAGGGCTAATGTTGACATGTTTCGTTTATCGTTTACCGTTTACCAGTTCAAATGAATCCGTATTCCACCGATTTGTTCCACTTTGAGTAGCGAGGATATTATAGGCAAACACGCACAGGTTATCTTGACGTATTGAATGAATGAGCATGTTATTACAGTATTAATCGATATTAGTATTAGCCATGTTGCTATTGCCATCGCGGCTATTTTCCCTTAGGTTATGGTAAGGATAATAATCAAAAAAGGATACACATAGTACGGCATCAATTGTTGCTGAAATAGTTTGTCACACGAAGGCATGGCAGCACATGCTGTCATCACTGCAGTGATGTTCCTTGCTTATGCAGCGGAAATGTGCCATGCCATAGATTGGGCCCTTGAACTTGGCTTTACTACCATCACGTTTCTCGACACATAGAGGTGTTTGCACAATCTGCGGCAAATAATGCCCTATGTGTTCATCCTTTCATTACCCATAGACAAATTTATTCATCGCATCACTAGCGTGCTATTTGCACAGCCTACTACAACGAAAGCCAATGGCATTATTTATTTACATCGCGTTAATAACAGGAAGCGAAACCCTTAAATGCATCAATAAACGAATGAATAAATGAATAAATATAAAGCTGGTGCTGCGGTCTACCTGTGCACAGAATCGTTCCAGTTTCGGACCGATCAATCTGATGTCATGCTGCTTCCTTTGCCGCCATAAATAGGCCCACCACTAGTGTGCAGGTTGCTACGAATGCCATAAAACGTGCGGAACACGCGAGTGACACATTGCTAGTACTGATCAGATGCTCAGTCGCACAACTTGCTTCCCATTCCTCGTGACTCGTGACCTTCTGAGCGCACTACGTCTTCGTTTTATTCCTAGTGCGCCGGCATAACCATTAGCGGCCTTGTCTTGATCTTTACACGACGTATTCCACATGAATACAACAGCGACAGCAGCAGCAGCAGCAGCAACAATATTTGCAACTGCCGGCTAATTATTTCCTTCACCTATCCTTGAATTCGATCAATGAATATGACAGCTACATGCGTTCTATACAGGAGTGACAGTGTCATCGCCATCCACTTCTTATTATGGACGTGACAGTACATCATTAGCAATGGGGATCAACAGAAAGGAGCTTTGCAATGAGCAATGGCAAAGCTGACCTTGTCACACGTCAAGTCTCCGTCGCTTATCCACATTCTGTTCTCCTTGCATATGAGATAGTCTAGCCATTTTTATTTACTCATTCTATTCGTCGTGGGCTCAAAGTCGACCGAATTAGGTGGTCTATACGATTTGTAAATCATTTGTCATCTCCAATATTACTATTGCTAGTCATTATTATCCCCTTATGGCGCGGATATACTATTGACGACTGCGGATCATCCCCTTACGAGCACGTCAAACTCTTTTTTAATATTATCGTTGTTGCAACAATTAGATCGTTGCTCCGCCCAAAGTGCAAGTTTGGTTTCCCCTCGCCTTGGTATTCATTATCTCCGCAGGCATGCCAGCACATACACACATACATACGCACACATACATACACACATACGCACACTTGTACACTTGCACACTTACATACACGCTCACCCACATACACCCCTGGGTTAGAGTAACTCCTTTGCAACCGGTGTGCTACTCTGCCAAATCCCCATTCCTCATTGTTGGAGAGCAAGAGAGAGAGAGAGAGAGAGAGAGAGAGAGAGAGTTCTGAGAAGATGATAAACATGCTATCGTCTGCGCACATGAATTTACATACGCCCACGCTATCCATCTGTATTCACCTTAAACATACATACGGCCACACAGCTGACCTCCATGTTTGGCCATGGTGGTACCATTTGCTACCGGTGCTCGCTCAGCCGAGTGGCGGGTTTGCACCTATCCATAGACGTGTACACACATGTGCGCATGTGGCTTCACACGATCCATGGCTAAAGCGTGCTAATCTGACATCTCATTGCCTATCCCGCTCATACAATAGCTTGGTGTCTCCTTTTTTTCTCTCCTGACAATGGCTAAGGTGCGGTTACGTCGCATGCTCTGCCGCTCACATTCTTCCGCCAAACTCCAAATCAATCCTCACTCATACCATATGACTGGCATCCCTATCATCTTCCCTTTTTTGTTCTGCTGACCACATGGCAATGGCCTTTAACGTATACACAACATCCAGCAAAGCGAGATATTGATTGCGTGGACATCGAAACGTAGACAGTCGCGTGGACGACTATTACTGCTTGCCTATTTAACTTGCAGCGACCAATCTAGCGCCGCCCTACTTTATTTCTTAATTTCCTCTGTGTCTTTCCGCTACTCCAACTGGCTCCCGTTTCCAATCTTCTAGCTCATCACCCATCGAATGCCGTGGTGTTCCAGCTTTATTGAGATAATTTATCTTTGATAAGACCCTATCGTCGCCTTTCCTCTCCATTCCCCCATACACATATACACATATCATACAATTATATTATACAAATCAAGAGTCCTTTCTTCCAAAAGACTTATTGTATACTGATATCATTGTGTTTGGCCTATCCTATTCCTTGCGGCAATCTCTACCTCCATTTACTATCATCCTATACAAATCCAGATAGTCTATCGAGCTTCCCTGTCCAGTCCACCCTTGCACCCTTCCCTTCTTACTCTTTGTTACGCGTAATCAATCGCTAAATCTAACTCACGATTTTCTGTTTCCAATCCACACCTTGCTCGATCGATCTTGCCTCACCACCAGCTCATTCTAAACAATCTCCAACTATCGCTCTCTTTCACCCTCACACATCAGCCTTCTTTTGCTATTCTTTGTCTTTAACCGCAATTGCTTTATTTCAAAGGTGAGTATTACAACACGAATGTTTATTCGATTAATCTATGTGGATGTGACAAGTGGATATGGGGTGTGTTGGTATTTTCGGCGATTGGTGTGATCGTCATTAATGGTGGCAATGCAGATAAAACGAAACTATCCGCACTTATGCAGGCTCTAATGTGCATTTGTGTGATTTAAAATATCGTCATGACAATGGTTATCATCATCATCATTTTCTCTGTTGTTGTTGTTGTTGCTACTACTGCTATTATTGTTGTTGCCGCCATTCCATACAGCGACATCTATTAGCGTAGTTGCCATTTAATGGAGAAAGGGGTTTCTTGAATACGATCTTTAGCCGCATTTGTAACGTCGCGTGCATAGGCAAGTTCACTTTTTTGGCATGCATTACCGTTTTAGTCATTGTGTTCTTTGCAATGTGCGGGTTGTCCTGGGTGTTACAAAGACCATGCTTTCTCGTTCACCACTTTATTGCTATCCACGAGCTGCTTTCTTGCTATTACTTCAAGGTGCAGACGAGGATGAGGAGCGATGGGCTATGACTGGTGTTTGCCCGTCTCGGATACTTCCGAAAAAGGATTTGAAAGTGACTGGCAACTGACAATAAATCAGACCAGTGGTGTGCCGCTGGTTCGACGATGGACCAACTAGCGTGCCCGAGCAACATCAACTGCACTAGAGCGTTTTTTATTCTTTGCCTTTGACTCGCTTGTGCGCGCGCGCGCGTGTGTGTGTGTGCTTAGGCGGTCGTATCATTTCGCAGCGACCTTAGCACTGCAAACCAGTTGCTTCTTCACCTATCTTCTTCTTCCTCATCCTCCTCTCCCCCCTGAGCAACGCACCACTCATATTCAACATACGCTACGCACACACCACCTATGAGTTTAAGCAATATTCATGGTACTACATTGTATATCCTGTTTTTTTACTCGTGTCCTGTCTATAGTCATGCCTACTATGGTCGTTGTACAGAATGGTAGGAGCATTGCATACAATATTCTCATCCATTCATTCATGGCTCATGCAGTTCGCCTATTATAATTCAAGTTGCAATTAATCGCTTCATGATGAACTACCTCTCCTTAATATCCTCTACCAATGTATCTATGCCATTCTCATTGTCGATATTAATCGCCATCGCCATCGCCTAGTCATCTTCGTGTTGCATCAATATTGGTAACAGCGGTTTATTTGATCCATTCTATTGCTTTGAATTTCATAGCACTTGTATCATTCATTCATTCATTCATCCAGTGTACACTTGGTATATTTCCTTTATCTGCATATGTATATATTACTTGTATATTTCCGTTTACTGCTCGTGTTCATCAAATGCTAAAGGTGCTTGATGGGCGTGCTATAAAGCGTAATAACAACAAGATCCGGTAGCTAACGTTCTTTTATTTTCACAACTCGACAATAGTATTTAGCTAGTATAGCCACAGTTCAGCTATTATCCTAGGTCAAGCAATTTGTTTAAAGTTCAAGTTTTTGATTCTTACCTAATTATCGGTAAGTATAAGCGGGCGAATGTTGGCATTACAATGTGTACTAACGCTGGTTGTGTATATCTCGACGATAGCCACTTGCACCACTAGTATTCATACCAATCTTTACTGTTACCGCAGTTAAATACTACAACATGCAAGGTCAATCCAACTACGCCATCACTCAGGAGCGTATTCAACGCAGTCGCATTCCTGCTCCTCTTGTGATCTGCCCACCATCTCCCATTAGTCCAGCGCTAATGAATAATGCACGCTCAACCAGCAATCAATATGTAGATGGAGCATGCGGTTCCGTCGGTTCTACCGGCGATGTCAGTCCAGTGAGTCCAACTCATTACAGCCATCCATTCACACCGACACTGCCATCGCTCCGTCAACATTTGCACGCTGTCTCCAGCGACAACAACAATAATAGTATGCCTGACAGCTTTCCTAATACATCAGCTGGCTCAACGCGACCTGCTGTCTTTGTGAATGCCACGCCTATCACAATGTCGGTCCCCACTTCACCGACCACACCGACCATTCCACGACAGCCACAGGTGGTTAAACTACCAGTCCTCGCCGTTCACACCGCTAACTCGTCTGTGACTGGTAGTACCAGCACTACAACTAAGCGTAAATATCGCTGCCAGTATCCAAACTGCGACAAATCCTTCACCACTAGTGGTCATCTCGCTCGACATAATCGTATTCATACTGGCGAGAAGAACTTCCACTGCCCAATGGAGGGCTGCACCTCGCGTTTCTCCCGTCAGGATAATATGATGCAGCACTATCGCACTCATCTTAGCGGCCGTTCTCGTCGTCTGCCAAATCGTATGCGCGGTTCCTCCGGTCAATTGCAATCGGAGATTGACCGTCGAGTACAGCGAAATGCAACCGAAGCTGCCCTCGCACTCTCCGGTCGCACGCCACCAATGTCACCACGCGTACTACGCAACAACATGTCGACTCAACACGTGGCAACATCATGACTGGCATGGCGCATCAACATCATCAGCATCAACATCACCACAATCATCACGGTGCTGTGTCTAAGGCAGTTGACGGCATGCAAGCCATTCGATTCGACTTCTACCAGCCACCGGCTTCCCCAACGGTGTCCAGTCCTTCAGTCATGTCATCCGGTCGATCCTCTCCTAGTGGAGCGAGAATGGCTCCCACTCGCCGGAACCACAGCAAATGTTGCCTGTTGCTAATACGACATCGACATCGACATCATCGGCACATCTATTGCCTGCTACATCGGTGTTCCGCCATCCCGAGCATCCTAGCGCGCTCTACTTGCCTCCTCCATCACCTACGGTTATTCGAGGCTTCTCCTCAGAGTTCCCGCGTCTTCCCGCTTCCCCGGTGGCATCGGATAGTCATAACTTCAATCTCGCCTATAAATCGTCGACTAGTCACGGCATGGATATGACTGACAAGGAACATCATCATCATCAGCATCATCATCAAGCTGCCACGACATATCGTGCCTCATCACTCGATGCCCTTGTCCATGCCGCTCACACCATCGGATAAGGTAGACTAGTGGTAATGTCGCGCTATCGTTATTCATTTGCATCGTCGTTTTCACTTCATTTCTAAGCGATTAGCATTTATCATCAAGTTGCGTTCATTTCTCGCGCGTTCGTTTATTCGTTTCTCTCCTATTTACTCGCTCATTACTACTACTACTATTATACATTATCCTCGTCATCATCATCACATCATCATCATCATCTCATCATCGCTGCCTTCGTTTAATGCGTTCTCCATTTCCTCGCCTACTTCATTTTTCGCCACCCCCTTCTTTCCCTTTCTCTATTGCCAAGCATCTATTCTTTTCTTGTTAGCGCAGAAAGGTGTCAATGTCAATGGTTGACATCCCACTGCATCATATTTGCATTCGCAGTCTTATCATCCCACGACAACTTTATACGCCACAGCAACTCACTTATCTTGCTCGAAGATGTTGTCCGATGGGCTAGATACCTCTGCCATTGAAGATTCATGTCTAGGATACGCTGTGGTCGCCCGGTGCTGACCGCCCTATTGCTCTGCGTAGCACTTGACAGCCGTACATATCCTCATTAACCTTCGATTAGCGCTTGTATGTCCCAGCTTCGCATATCGTTTACTCTCGTTTGTATATCTGATTCCACATTCTCTTTCTTTCTTTTTTATATACACATCCGCGTCGTTTTCTTCTTTTTATTATTGGCGCTAGATTTATTTTATATTTTGATCACTCCATTTTTGTATGTTTGCTACTGGATTGACATCTAGCTAGCAAGTACGCGCACAGCTGCATTTTTGCGTTTTCTTTCTTTTTTGTTCATCATCTATTTCTTTAACTCTACTTTTCTTCCAAGTCAAGGATGGCTTTGGGCATTGTGACGCGAATTACAAATTGATTCAAGCACGGCTCATTATACTACCATCCTATTATTCAGATTATCAACATATACACTCATATACAACAATTATACACTCATACATACACCCATATACACACTCATATATACATGGCCAAAATGGCCGATATATATGTATATATATACACTCAAGCCTGAAAATCAACCCGAGTACTGGAATGCGTGCGCGCACACGTATCTCTAATCGTAATAATTGTCGATTAGATCGATCTTGCGCTGCTCTTTCAGGCCTCATATACTCACACACACATACACACAGGATGATTTCCAGCTTGCTTTCTTTTTCTCTTTCATTCGTAGATATCAATCGCGCATATTGTGATGGTAGCTATGTGTAGCACTCTATTTTCTTTTTATTAGACAATGCAGCATTCCTCCGATACAATTGACCTTTTTTTAAGTGTATACTTACAAGTGATTATAGAAAATGACACATATATTAAGATAGAATAAAGTGTCCATCCCATTAAAATCAGTAAACTGATTGTTTAATGTTGCAAATGTCCTACTAGCTTTATCGCTCATATTATATTCTATCGATGTTCAATGAATGGTACACCTGCCATTATTATTTCATCAAAGTCATTGCAAGCTATTACCTTCCTCTACATCAAATGTGAAACGTTTATATCCTTCGACACGTCGATAGAGGTATGCTGTAGTTGTTCCGACAAGTCATCCAACGCCATTGAAGATGACTCATCCATATGATCAGTGGTGGTGGTATACTCCTCCATCGTTTCGCTGAAATATAAACTAGTTAGAAGCGTTGTCAATGACATAGTATCATACATACCTAGTTGATGAAGCATCCTCTACTCCTCGATACGATCTGTGTTTTGTTCGTCGATTTCCACCTTTATTTCCACCGTACACTCTAGACCGTAATCCATTAGCGACCAAATCAAATCGAAAAGAACGCGGAAATTGATGTGCATCAACTAGATGTAATCGACGAGTTCGAGGAGTAGCAAACTTCCGCTGGCAACCTTCCACGTAGCATTGATACTAGTTATTTTATTATACAAACCATCAGCGTGATGTATGTACTAGCTGTCGATGTTCAACAATGTCGCTTACCGTTTTCTCACCGCGTTCTCGACGAATAGCTATCTGCGGATCGTGAAACTCTGTAAAATGCAATTGAAGCCAAAACTCTCCTGGAAATACACGTCGATCGCGACACGTCTCACAGCGATACCAGTGAGCTAACCGATAATGCTGCTCGTAGTCGGTCGTCGACCAGAAACTTAGCGGATGTCTATCGCAACCAGGTGCTTCATGACAAACTATCGGTTCATCAAGCGCTTTGATACCTATACTTTCCAATACTTCATCAACCTCTGGAATGGTGGTCATTACTTCATTTTCTTCTTCTTCTACGTGCCGACTACTATTTAGTTGACGTACGTGTCTATGAGCGGTGAGATTCCCCTCGAGGAAGAAGGGGTCATTTTGCGGTATACGTCGCTTTTGTGGCCTATAAAGATTCCGCCTTGCTATAGAGGCAGCACTTTTCTCCATTAAATTATAAAATAAATAGGTGTATATATTAAACTGGAATGAAAGACAATCAATGTTTCTTTTATTATTATTTTGCTGATGTCTTGGTTCTGATTTAAATACAGAATGATACGAGTTAACTTGACCCGGTCCGACCGGATGATTGACGTGGCATTTGCGCTTGCTTAATCGAATGAACCATTCCTTTCGTATGCACTTCACTTTGCTTCGCAAACACACACACGCACGCACGCACGTATCTCTTTGTCGAACATAGCCTATGATCAGTGATACTTTTCCTCTTGTTTACTTACCATCTCTCTTTATAAATACTATTGTTTGAGCACGTTGTCGCTTTCTTTTTGCGTATGTTGTCGTTGAACACAGACAACCAGACGCGTTTGCTGCGTGTGGTCATCTTGACCAGTATCGCATTGGTGGCTTTTGCGTCGCGTCTCTTTTCCGTTATTCGTTTCGAATCGGTTATCCACGAGTTCGATCCGTGGTTCAACTATCGTACAACGCGCTATCTGGTGGAGCATGATCTGCATCAGTTCTGGAACTGGTTCGACGAGACAAGCTGGTATCCGCTGGGCCGTATTGTAGGCGGCACCCTCTATCCTGGCCTAATGATTACGGCAGCTGCCATCTGGAATACACTGCACACCGTTGGCTTTCCCGTGGATATTCGCAACATATGCGTGTTTATGGCTCCCATATTCTCTGGCCTGTGCGCGGTAGCCACCTACTTGGTCGCGAAAGAACTCAAGGACAGTCGAACTGGTTTGTTGGCCGCTTTGTTTATCGGCGTGGCTCCTGGTTACATCTCCCGATCGGTGGCCGGCTCTTACGATTACGAAGGCATCGCCATCTTCCAGATGATGTTGACGTTCTACTTTTGGCTCAAAGCGGTCAAAACGGGATCGGCGTTCTTTGGCGGTATCGCGGCCATCACTTACTTTTACATGGTGTCCACCTGGGGTGGCTATGTCTTTCCCATTAATCTAATTCCTCTACACGTCTTCGTCCTATTACTTATGGGTCGATTCTCGAATCGTGTCTACGTCGCCTACTCGACCTTCTACGCCATCGGCACGCTCTATTCGATGCAGATTCCATTTGTTGGATTCCAGCCAACACGTACTAGCGAGCATATGGCCGCACTAGGTAAGCGAGGAAATAGCTCCGATGTCTACACGTGTGCCTAACATGTAATCGCAGGTATATTCGGTCTTATTCAGATTGTGGCATTCGTGCAACTGGTACGCAGTCATTTGGCTAGCAAACAATTCCGTACTCTATTGCTAGTATCGGTCGGTATTACATTCGTGTTATCGTTCACTGCCTTGGTATTCCTTACGATGCGTGGCTATATCGCACCATGGACGGGTCGTTTCTACTCGTTGTGGGACACGGGCTATGCCAAGAAACATATCCCGATTATTGCTTCGGTATCTGAGCATCAGCCTACACCATGGTCTAGCATCTTCTTCGATCTTCAGTTGCTTACATTCCTTTTCCCGGCCGGTATCTACTTTAGCTTCCGTAAGCTGAAGGATGAGCATGTGTTTATCGTGTTGTTTGCAGCGGCGGCCACCTATTTCGCCGGTGTTATGATCCGTCTCGTACTTACGTTGACGCCAGTTGTATGTGTTGCCGCTGCCATTGCCGTATCTAATGTGCTCGACGTCTACTTGAAGTCAGCGCCGGCTAGTGCCACTACCGGTGTAACATCCGCGCAAACAGTGGATGTTGATAAGAAATCCCCTGCCACGACCGGTGCTGCTAACACGGACGAGAGCGGTAAACGGGCTCGTTCATCGTCTCTCTCTTCGGAAGGCGACGCTCATCAAAAGAGGGATTATCTTCGCGACGATTTCCCTAAGCTTGGCACCATTGCCGTCTTTGCCTATATGATGGTGCAGTTTATCTGGCATTGCACATGGGTTACAAGCCATTCTTACTCGTCGCCGTCCATCATTCTTTCGTCCTACACGTCCGATGGGCGACAACATATCATCGATGACTTCCGCGAGGCTTACTTCTGGCTACAGGAGAATACCGCGCCCGATGCAAAGATTCTATCATGGTGGGACTATGGTTACCAGATTGCGGGCATGGCTAATCGTACGGTTATCGTTGACAACAACACGTGGAACAACACCCATATTGCGACGGTTGGCTTGGCCCTAGCCTCTCCTGAGCCGTTGGCTTACGAAGTCATGCGCAAGCTCGATGTTGACTACGTGCTCGTTATTCATGGCTCTGTACTCGGCTATGGCGGCGATGACATCAACAAATTCCTCTGGATGGTTCGCATTGCGCAGGGTGTCTATCCGCACCTCGTGCAGGAGGCCGACTTTTACTCGTCTAAAGGGCAGTATCGCGTCGACGACGAGGCATCCAAGACGATGAAAGACAGCTTAATGTATAAGCTGAACTATTATCGCATACACGAACTGTATAGCAATGGCCAGGCGTGGGATCGTGTGCGACAAACATCCGTTGCCTCCAAGGGCATCAAGCTCTCCACGGTTGACGAGGTCTACACGAGTGAGAACTGGATCGTCCGTATTTACAAGCTGAAGAAACCCGACAACTTGGGTCGTCCATTGCAGGATGCGGCTGCCTTCGAGGAGAATCGTCGTAGGAAGCGTAAAGTGATGAAGAAATACTAGTGTAAAGTTGTGGCAAATCAATAAAGCTAACTTTAACCTCTATACATTATGATCGACATCTAGTCAAGAAGTGTCTTCATTGATTGTTATATCTCAGGTAAATGTATTCTAGCATCTACCGTTAATTAGCTGCTATCACTGGATGCAGGCCAGTTCTTTTAGAGTTACACACTGCAGTATTCAACATTGCTACACGTGTAAAGAAGATGACATTTCAGTAGCACTAGTTATACACGTATTTACAAATGGATATTAGATTGATACGGCGATTTATTTAATGTCAATTGTCAAGTATTGTGTGTATTTTCTGTTAAATGGAATCAAGCAGGTATACGATACATACAAATGAATGTTGCGATGACATGATGATAATGATGAGGATGCCTATAGCTTGTACACTTCTTGGCAGCTCGGCGATCTTTCAAATACTGCCAAGATGATCATTTTGTAGTGACAATCATCATGAAGGGCAAGCCATCAAATTACGAATGAATAGGCGGGCAAACTAATAGATGTACCTGTCATTAGACTTCCAAGACTGGCATGCTTGCTCATAGTAGCAGTAGAATGCGCGGACGACTATATAAAATGGCTTATACCATTTACTCGTAAATACGGAACGGTATAGCAATTCGTCTTTCCAAGAAAGCAGCAGCAACCTCTCGTCCATTCCGTAAACCCGCAAGCACAAGAACGATAGCCCGCTATGATTATTCTTGCAACAGTCATCAGTTTTCTATTCGCATTGCTCTGCATTGCTATCCCCGCTCGATTGATCCCAAGTAATGTAGGCAGTCCGTGTGGTGGTAGACCCGCCACTCATCGCTGTATGGCAGGATTGGTATGCGCGCCAAATAACACTTGTGTTGCGCTAGGACAAGGACCATCGCCCACACCTGGTCTCAAATTACCGCCATTGGAATGATAGTGTTCAATTCAACCAACTAGTCAGCCAATCAGTCAATTAGCATTATATTATTATTTCTATTCCTAAAATATACTTACATACGATCAGTATGGCAATAATCTTCATTACATGAGAGTGGCTACACTAGAGTCAAGTAAATTGCTAATAAGTGTTGATAGCAATGCTACTAACCAATGGTTAACAAATTTACTAATAGCAGATTATTTGTTAATAAAAACCTTTTCTCTCACTTTCTCCCTTGTTGTAACTACAGTGATATACACCTCAGAGCTATTTATTAAAGATTACACCGTCTAGCCAGACGTATATGGGCTCTTTGCTGATTACTCTATTGTATGGCCTCGTCATACAGCAATAACAACCATAATAACAACGACGACGACTATCGCAGTCATCAAGAAGTGGAATCGTTTCCTTTGCAAGAAACGCAAACTCACTCCACATTCGAGGAGTTAAACAGGTCTATGTCAGAGGGCAAGGTCGACGCAACAAGTATTATGGGTAAAGCACGGCTGTCCGACGATGAAGAAGGCAGTACAGCGCCGTTAATGGCCAGACAACGCGGTCGGCTAGGCAGTATGAGTATTGAAGAGGAGGCTATGGAGGTGGGTTGTGTTGTGTCCGCGAACGTATAACCTAATGCTTCGTCAGCTTGTTGCTAACTGATTACGTACCAGTCGAACCTATCGACTAGACAGAGACGGTCCATGTTACGCGATAGTCGTAATTCAGCCGAGACAGGCGATGACGAATACTTGGGTGCTTCAGTTAGTTTTGGACGAGCTAAGGATGGCTCGCGCGTTATACCATTGGGCAGTAGATTCGGTAAGTGAGCATCATTAATTGATCTTTAACTAACTGACGAGTGTATAATAGTTGCTGCTGAACGAACTACTCGTTATAAATATGCATCAAACGCCGTATGCAATCAGAAATACAATCTGTTAACATTTATTCCTGTGGTACTCTATGAGCAGTTCAAGTTCTTTTTTAATCTTTATTTCTTATTGGTGGCACTTTCCCAATTGATACCTGAACTGCAAATTGGTAATGATAGTCATGGATATTGAGCATCATCTAGTAACATTTATACTAATATTACTATGAGATTAGGATATATAATTACGTATGTTGGTCCACTTTGCTTTGTTCTTATGGTGACTATGGCCACCGAGGCTAGAGATGATTTAAAACGACGACGACGTGATAAAGAAGCGAATGCACAGCGATACCAACGACTAGGAATGGATGGTGAACAGCAAGATGTTGCAGCGGCCGACATTACAGTAGGCGATTTGATTGTCATCTGCAAAGATCAACGGGTAAGTAGCAGCATGATGCACTGGTAGAGTATGTCAAATTGTTCAACTGTAAATATAGGTCCCTGCAGATATGGTTCTATTACGTACCACAGAGCAGGATGGTACATGTTTCTTGAGAACAGATCAACTAGATGGCGAAACAGATTGGAAATTAAGGTTAATAGCAATGATACGCGATGAAATATACTAGTAATAACAGTGTTATTGTATAGAATTGCCGTTCCTTCCACACAGCATTTGCCAAGTGATCTATCGTTACTACAGCTCAACGCTTATATTAATGGTAACTATCTAGACATGTATAATATCGCTAGTTATTAATGTACTTGACATATGATTTCTACTATTGCTGTTCTTGTGCTTGTTATAATAGCTGATCGACCTCATAAGGATATCCACACGTTTATTGGGACATTGACTCGATCGCAATTCGCATCGGGTGCATCCCCGCAGTCAGAATCAATGGTGGGTCAATGATGGGTAACAAACATAGAATGTGTACTTACTCGTTGTAACAAGGTGGATTCATTGGGTGTAGAGAATACACTATGGGCGAATACGGTACTTGCAGCTGGTAGTGCCATCGGTGTCGTCATTTATACAGGCAAGGAAACACGAGCGGTAATGAACACGAATCAGGCCGAGACAAAGATGGGCCTACTCGACTCGGAGATTAATCGACTATCAAAGGTAAACGAGATATCATTCAGGTAGCTTTGCCCTTACAATAGTATTAATACGCACTGCAGATCTTATGTCTGGTTACATTTCTTATGTCGCTACTATTGATTGCATTGAACGAGTTTCGCGGTCGTTGGTATGTCTACCTGGTTCGATTTCTGATCTTGTTCTCGTCTATCATTCCCATCAGGTAAGTTCATTACTAGTAGCGTAGATGATTAATTACTAAAATCATTTGCAATGACATGACCACTAGTCTACGAGTTAATCTGGACATGGGCAAGACACTCTACTCTTCACTGATCATGCGAGACAAAGATATTCCGGGTACGGTAGTGCGTACAAGTACTATCCCCGAGGAATTGGGTCGTATCGAGTATTTGTTGTCGGATAAAACGGGCACTTTAACAAAGAATGGCAAGTTTGCATGATTGGATTATACAATCTTTTTATTAATACTAGAGATAGATATGGAATTGAAGAAGCTACATATGGGCACAATGGCATTTAGCGCTGACTCCATGGATGAAGTGTCAAATCATTTGGTAGAGGCATTCCACAGAGAAGGTAATTTCTTGTTGAAGCAGTAATAAAGATATTCGAGACTAACAAGTATCACGTAATAGGAACGGATATGGCCACGCGTGTTCGTAGGGATATGTCCGCTCGTGTCAAGGATGTGGCACTGGCACTGGCACTATGTCATAATGTCACGCCCATCGAGTCGGACATTGATGGGTCGATCACCTATCAAGCTGCTTCGCCGGATGAAGTGGCAATCGTACGATGGACGGCAAGTGTCGGGTTACGCTTGGCAGCACGCGACTTGCATAGTATTACGTTGACCGCACCCGATGGACAACATACGTATACTGTACTCGATATATTCCCATTTACGAGTGAAACTAAACGAATGGGAATTATCGTACAAGATATAGCAACAGGCGAGATTATATTCTACGAGAAAGGTGCCGATGTAGTCATGACGCGTATTGTACAGTTTAACGATTGGTAAGCTTCTCATGATAATGATAGCATATTCATACCATTGATGATCTAACAAATACTGAAATAATAAACCATAGGTTGGATGAAGAATGTGGTAATATGGCGCGTGAAGGATTGCGTACACTAGTCGTGGCACGAAAGCGATTAACCGAGGAGGAATATGAAGCATTCCAGAAAAAGTAAGATATAGAGATAAAAGCAACACTGTAGAATAAATTGTTGATAGAATTAATCATTGCATTTATTAGATATGCTGCCGCCAAGATTGCATTCTACAATAGAAGCGGAGCTATTCGTGAAGCAATTGATGAACTAGAACATGACTTGGAGTTACTAGGCTTAACTGGAGTAGAAGATCGACTACAGGTCAGTTGGCCGATTAATAGTCGGATAATTGTTTGTTACATTAATGCAGTGTTATTAACATTGACGTGATGATGATCATGATGATGATGTAACACTAGAATGATGTAAAGAATACGCTAGAAGTACTTCGCAATGCTGGATTAAAGATATGGATGCTTACCGGTAAATAGTAATTAATAATAATAATCGCAATTTGTTACTGCTCATCAGTTAATAAGTTGAACATGATCGATTGAATAGGCGATAAGATTGAAACGGCCATTTGTATCGCTACCTCATCCCGTCTTGTATCACGTAGTCAGACATTCCATCAAATTGCTAAAGGCAAGTTACATGATTACATCTATTTATTTATTTGGATGAATGAATGAAGATCTAACAATGTACGTATAGTGACCCGTGTCAACGAGCTACTAGAAGAGTTGGATGCACTGCGTAACAAACGTGACTGCTGTCTAGTTATCGACGGTGAATCACTGCAGCTGTGTCTCGATCAATGTCGCGATGAATTCATCCATCTGGCGGTGCAACTACCCGCCGTAGTTTGTTGTCGATGCTCGCCTACGCAAAAGGCCGACATCACGCGTATTATTAAACAGACCACCAAACGACGTGTATGTGCCATTGGCGATGGTGGCAATGACGTATCGATGATTCAAGCGGCACACGTAGGCGTGGGCATTGAAGGCAAAGAAGGACGACAAGCGTCGTTGGCTGCCGACTTTTCAGTAACGGAATTTAGACACCTACCGAAATTACTGTTATGGCATGGCCGTAACAGCTACAAACGATCGGCGAAGCTAAGTCAATTCGTCATTCATCGAGGATTGATCATCTCGGTGATGCAAGCGGTATTCTCGTCCATCTTCTACTATGCACCCATCGCCCTCTACCAGGGTGTACTCGTTGCCGGCTACTCCACCGTGTTTACCATGGCACCGGTATTCTCACTCGTGCTAGATCGCGATGTTAGCGAGGACACCGCGCTCATTTATCCGGAATTGTATAAGGAATTACATAAGGGTCGTTCACTCTCCTATAAGACATTCTTCTCCTGGCTCCTCATTAGTTTGTATCAAGGTGAGTTGATTGTTACAACGTGTCGCGAATAACGACGATTCTTATATGCTATTTTGCATTCTACTAGGTGGTGCCATTATGATGATGGCTATCTGGCTATTTAAAGACGACTTTATGAATATTGTATCCATTTCATTTACTGCTCTCGTGCTAAACGAATTGCTCATGGTAGCATTCGAGATTACTACATGGTAAGAGGATTGCATCTATCATTACATTGGCACAATTAATCTAATTGGCTGAACTATAATGGATAGGCATCGCTACATGATATATGCCGAGGTGGCGACACTTGGCATTTACATTGGATCCATGTCATTCCTCGATGTTGATTTCGGTACGTGTCATATAACTATATAAACATCAAGTAATCTATCCACTAATACGCGTGACAAAAGATATGAAATTCATTTTAACTTGGGCGTTCGTGTGGCGTGTACTTGTCATTACGGCAGTTAGTAGTCTGCCATTATTTGTTATTAAGCGAGCACGTCGAATGCTTGCCCCGCCAAGTTACGCGAAATTAACTTAATCCGCTGAATGAATCATTTATTCTACCATCTACTGCTGCTAGTCTTGGATCTTAATAAACATTGTTATACAGAGTTTTTCTAACCAGTTGGCATTGTTAGCCTTTAACACCTATGCTCTTATCAATAAATAGATTTACATATTAGTTAGCATCGCTGTCTTTGCCATTATGTCAGTATGGAATGCTCTCTTAGCAAATGCTTTGTTCTTTGTTTAGTATTCACCTCATGTTATTTACTACAATGCAAATGCCATCAAGGTCGCATCAAACAATGCTATGCATAACTAGAATGTATCTGCCAAATAATAAACAGTTCTGCTAATAATGATAGCACAGAGAGACATCATTTCTATTCGTATTCCTTCCATTATCATGCCTGTTATGCTTGCCACCGCTGTCAAATAAAGAATATTACGATCGAATCATCATTATTAACAACAACAATATTAAATGCTGTTACTAAGATACTAATTTACAAATAAATCATCAAAGCATGACAACAAATAGAAAGAGTAATATCATTTATAGTCAACCTGGATATATATGGCGAGTTATTGGCCATTAACTGGCAATGATGTACTGTTTCCAAGGAGAAGGTTACGCTGTATGACTTTATTTTCATATTACACTACGCATTGCGAAGGTGTATGGCAACGTAACGATAATTGATTAGTGTGTTCCTTGGTCACCTTTAGAATAGATTTGCTTATATAAATCCTGACCAGTTCACGATATATTCAAAGAAGCTACCTGCTATTACTGATAGCTTTCATTCGTTTTCACACATACATACATACATACATATACACGTACACAGATATAATACGAAATACAACACGATGCACGCAAGTCTAGTTTTCATAACCGCTTGCCTGCTTGCCGCTTCTAGCATTATTGATGCTACCGTGACCACAGGTGAGTAAATGAGTAGGAACAAGTGTAACCGAGGAATTACACACATTCAATTCTGTGTGATCATGTTACCTCGCGTATTCCTTACATCATTGCTAATTAATGTTACGCAACTATCTTTACAGATGGATTTGGCGGTCACGGCCATCATGCGCCATTTCATGCTGCTTTATCCGGACTGGGCGGCAAGTGTGGCGGTGCTGTCTGGCCTCCACGTATCTGCGCACCAGGCTTGAGATGCGCACATAGCAGTAGCGGCATCCATGGTGCTCCTGGCCATTGCGTACTAGCTTATCGTCCACATAGACCACATCATCCACACCGTCGAGGTGGATTGGTGGGAGAGGGACGACGCTGTGGTGGTCGTGGTGTACATCGTCGTCGCTGCAAGCACGGTCTTGTGTGCAAGCCTAAGAACCCACTTCGTCCAGGCAGAGGCGGCGTGTGTGTACGACGTCATCATAGGCCAAACTCTGGTGGCACCGGTGATACTGGCAACAACAATAACAACAACAACAACCACAATCATTATGGCAACAATGGAGGCAACAATGGAGGTACTGGTAATACAGGAGATAACAACAACAACAACAACAACACCAACAACGGCAATAACGGCAACAACAATAACAATAATAACAATACAGACTACGGTAGCAACAATGGTGATACCGGAGATGTTGGTGACAATAACAACACTAATAATGGCACCTATGGCGGTAATGGAGGTACGGGCAATACAGGGGATAATAGTACTGATAATGGTGGTGGTGAAGATAACAACAATACCTACAATGAAGATTACGATATTGCCGGTGAAGACGATACTGGTGACGATAATGATGCAGATGATGACGCAGACGAAGGAGATGAAGGAGATGAAGGAGACGATAGCAGTTACGAGGCTGTGTACTAAACGAAAGAACGTACGAACGAGAACAGTGTAACATGCAGTGATATCTGCGTATTCCTTCATTCATACATTTATTGTTAGACAGTTTGTTTTAATAAAAATAGGTGATTTCTTAGACTAGTACAATATAAATGTAGAGTACATTGTGTACGCATTCCATGATTACTTTCTGCTTAATTAGAGTATCATCGAATCATCAATGTAACCGTAACAGTATACGATGATTACACGAATATTAATTGAGGTAAGGTGTAGACTGCTATTTGCATCATCTGATGCTCATTACATTATGTGCTGTTTCGCTTTGGTGGATTACAGCACTGGTTGCTGTTGTGACCTACTGCGTTATCGCCATTATCCCTTGATACTCCTTTATATTTCGAGTAGATTAAAGAGGATAAAGTAAGTTCGGCCTGATCTTTTGCAATATTTCAATTTAACAAATCTATTTACTTTATTGTTCATCATGATCAAGAACGGCGTTCAGAAACGTATACGTAAAGGGACGGTCATTTGTGACCATTCCTTACGTAGATCATTTGATGACGTTCGTAAACACTTGTCCACCAAAATGAATGTTTTGAATGGATTTCTTTCCATTATCATCGTCGTCCTCATTGTTGTTATTGCTTGTTTTTCACAACCTGTGCTATCCAGCAATACTACTAGTGCCACCGCCATGTTAGGTCAAGATCGTATAACTCGATCATTTGCTGATTTCAAGGTGCCATTCGCTTCTGTAGCCAATAGTGTCACATCAAGATTCTCGTTTAATAGCTCAGGATTACCACAGGTAATTGTTAGTATTATTACTATTACTATTAGTATTGATCATTTTATTGAATGTAATAAAAAACAGACATCCATACCATTGCCTACCAATACTTGGTGGCAAAATCTTGTTCTTGATGATGGCGGCACGCAAATATCGTGTCCACCCTACTTGATGCGATTGCCCGTCGATGGTCAAAGTCGAGTGGAGATAGGCTGGCCCAAGGTACACGTAATCGAGGAGGCCATGTGGCAAGTATGGATCGATGACTGGCATCTCATTTGGGACAACAATGAACGGCAACCATTTGCGCGACAAGTGACCGATTACGACGATCTATCCGTGACGGTGCAATGGCCAACGAGTCGGGCTAGTTCGTGGGCACGTCAAACGCTGGTGAAGGCAACTCCGTATACAACAGTGGAATTCCAACAAATGGCTCATGTTCAGTTGAAGACACGACATGCAATCATTGAATTCAGTCGGTATAGCTTCAATAGTTGGAAGATCCTCTTGAATAACGGACAAACGTGGATTGTATTTGTTATTGCTGATGCAACTCAGAATGTAGACTGGCAACTAAATGGTATTAACATGCTACAACTGACATGTAACAGCAACGATAATAAAGGATTCACCGGTGTCATTCGAGTTGCCGCCGTACCTGATCTCATTGATGAGAGCCTAGTCATGCTGGACAAGTACCACGCTAGCTATCCTGTAGGTGGCACCTTTTCATGGCAAATACAAAACAATCAGGATCCCACTACAAATGCTAAAGGTAATGCTTTACATTACAATTATAATTATGATAGCTAATGATGGATGATTAACACACTACATTTCTATAGAATTAGTTATTAGTAAATTCACTTATCGTCGTGCTGGTCCCAATCCATCAGTGCCATTATTGATGCTGGCTCTTCCGCATCACACTCATGTACTCATGCAGCCGCAAATCGACGCGCGTGCCTTCTCTAACGGTCGTGGCTATCGTAACTCGAAGGGTCGAATGAGTGCGGTTATCGGCAACGAATGGATCATGCACGATAAAGCACCGGAAATCAATTGGCACGACAAGCTGAACTACTCTCAGTTACCGGGAGATTGGCAGCGAGCACTCGTCGACTCACTTCGTGTTGATGTGGAGCATAGCCAAACACCCACCACTAGCGAGTCCTACTGGTTTGGCAAGCAAATCGCACGTCTAGCTCGTCTGGCACTTGTGGCGGAGCAGCTAAATCAACCGGACCTTCTCAATAAGCTACTCGACCGGTTAGCCGAGGGATTCACGCCATGGCTTACCACATCTGCACCGAGTAATCAAGCGGCATTCCGCTACGACAGCACGAATGGTGGCCTACTCACACCAGCTGGTGCTAGTGGTAATGCCGATGCGGATTTTGGACATGGTCGCTACAACGATCATCACTTCCATCATGGCTACTTCGTGTACGCTGCCGCTGTACTCGCACGTAAACGTCCCAATTGGTGGTCAACCCATCAATCGGCCATACTATCGGTTCTGCTTGATTATATATGTCCGTTGGCCACTTCGTTGAAGGCATCGCGTGCCGCGGCACCCTTCCCTCGATTCCGCCACTTTGACGCGTACGAGGGTCATTCCTGGGCCAGTGGGCTATCCGTGTTCGCCGATAACCGTAACCAGGAGAGTACATCGGAGGCAATCAATGCCTACTATGCCGCACTGCTGCTTGCTAACACGACACGACAATCCGAGTTGGAAGTGGCGGCTCGTGTCCTATTGGCGATGGAACTTCGTGCTGCTCGTACCTACTGGCAAATGATGCCACCACTACCCGTTCACGCGAAGGGTAAGATTTATTACGTTGCTGACACGACCACTGCCATGTCGGCGAGTAACCCGCCTGTCACCCGTGAACTAGTGCCATGGCAGACAAAGAGTAGCACGGCTGCGGGTGTCGGTGTTGACGGTGACGAATTAGCCAATGGCCAGCGTGTCATCTATCCAGCTCCTTATCGTCATCGCGGCACTACTGGCGTCTTATGGACGACTAAAATGGATTATGCCACATGGTTCGGCAAACAATCCGAGTTCATTCATGGCATACAACTTATTCCATTTACACCGGTGTCACGTCAACTATACGATCGTCAATGGCTTCAACGTATTGACGGCATACTTGACGAGGCATTGTCCCGACCTAGTCCGCCAATTGAAGACGGCTGGAAAGGATTCATACTTATGGCTCGCGCCTACGGTCACACCACCAGGAGGAACACTGAAGCGATCAAAACGCTCTGGAGCCAGCTTCTCTCGATGCCTAATGGCAATGGTGCAGGCAATGGCTGGGATAATGGCAACACCAAAACCAATGCACTTGTCTGGGTGGCTACTTGCTTGCAGAATATGTAGGCACATTATAATGGAGTATAAATAAATAGTTATACACAATAGTTAACATTATCACCGCATTGCTATTATTATTGAGTAGTTGTCATTGCCCTAGCAGTTGAGAGAGATGTTAATGATCGCGATATCCTATATTACAATAGTTTTAACAAGCTATGATGAGTTGACAGGAACATTTAGTAAAGGACAACATGGATGCTTGTTTTTATTCAGTGCATTGTTATAATGACATTTGAGATTATTCAGATAGCAATCTTCAATCAAGCAGAATGAAATGATGCTGTAGTACATGTGCTACCGAGCAACATCCTCTATGTATTGAGAAGCATTCATCAGTTTGTACAGCTTGATGTCTCAATTGCTACTATAGTTGATTTATTCGATTAACCATCCAGTTCATAGAAAGCATTAGCATGTGTTATGGTTTAATGATGTATAAACACTACTCTTATTAACTAATGTAATATGATTTATTGATGTTAGTTATAATTCACCGTATTCTTGTATAATTGACGCATCGCTGTAAACGGGACTACATATTATGCCGACCATTGTATATGCCATTATCTTTTCTCCTGAACCTATAGGCTTTAGTTTGCGTATTGTTTCTTTTGTATTAATGTCCACAAGTAATTTAGACCCATATGAAGTAGGGTTTGTAATTAAATATAGGTTTCCAATTATATGACGATATGACGTCGCGCCTGGAGACTGTAATATCTGATCGTCATTACATGATAAATCTGTCCATACTTGCAGGGGACTCTTAGCTGACAGTTGACGTTTAAATCCGAGCTGTAATAGTGGGACTGGTATATTGTTATCAGATATAGTATAACAATTTTGTGGAGTATTACATTGGCCGCCTAACGCTACATTGTGAATTACATGGGGAAAGCGGCAGACTTGACTATGTAGCCGTAGCATTATGTGTGAGCCAGATAAATTATAAGCAGGACCTAGACTTCTTGTCTGGATTTCGGGTAGTTGAAGCCAACCACTTCGCAACCGTACAACAGGATTATTACTCGAGAACTCGTATAATGCCCATTCAATACGATCCACGTCGCCGTCTTTCACTAGTCTTGCCGTATATACTATTGCTGTATCATTGGTTGTTTTGTATAAACATCTCGCATTCCATATACCATCAGTGCTTCCTGGACACATGATACTATTATCTATATCGAATACTACTATATCGTCTAAATATATTAATTATTAGTACTAATTATATGGTATCATTGTATAGTTACTACACTTACAAACATAAAGTGAATCATCGAGTATGTCTTTTGATTCACACACAAACAATATCCATTTCCCCTCGATTGCCCTCACTTCATATGGTGCTGGAGCATAGAATGTAGTGAAAACACCACCATGTTTGCGAGTAAGTATTTTTACATTATAGTCGGTTTTGCATCCGAATGGTCTATTGTATACAGCTATATAATGATCACTTGGGGCAAACTTGTAATCATTACCACTATCTAGCAGAAGAACATTTGGCGATGTGGAGAACGTACTTTTATACACAATGCTGTTGTTTGATCTACGATTTGAATGGGGCAAACATTCTAAAGTATAACTATGCCTTGATATTTCGTCTGAGGGATTTTGCTTTGTGATAAACATATGATCGTTTTCAGCTCGTGCATTATGTATTGGTCCATGCTCGTCACGTTCCATATCGATATGCGTGGTCTTGCGTCGTCCATATCGCCAATTATTCTCGGTGCTCACTCGTCGACGATATGTGTTGTACCAGTCCACATTCTCTAGTAGATCGGCTCGTTTATCCGATGTACATGGATTGTTGACATCTGTGCGTGTACACCATAATACGAATTCCATTTCTTTATCGTAATGGGCTCTCGATAGGAAATCCCTATGATATAGTTCTTGCCATAATATTGGGTCATTTCGAATACTGCTTCTTAACGAGTGACAACATGCTGATAAACGCACTAATTCGATATGACCAAGTAGACTACGGAAGACACGCTGGTCATGAAATGGAAGACTATTCAGACAGTCTAGTAATCTACAAGACGAGTTGGAATTACTCGATATTTCAGTAGTATCAGTAGTAGTAGACATAGTGGAATGGAATAAGAAAGGCGATATGGGATAGAGAAATACGATGACGTTATTTTAATCAAGAATACACAAATAAATCATACGCAAGTGTGGATAACAATGAAGCATGGTGTTCAAGTCTTTCTAATTGATGAGATATCCTACTGTCACTTGTCATGCCTTCTTAAGATGAGTATAATCTATAACAATATACTAATTCATTATTCTATTAGATGCACACATCATAATTGTAAAGATGACATGAAAGGTAAAGGATTCGAGTATCGTGTATGGAATCGGGATATGGCAGCATGTCTGAATGTTATTCAAATTATTCTCAGTCTTTGCAATAAAAACGGTGTTCCAACACAACTACATCCAAGTGTTATTACTTCTAAACGTTCAAGAAATGAAGGACAAGGACAACAATAAACTACTTATTCGTGATAGTTGTCGCTTCCACATCTAAATGGATAAGCTTTATTATTATTTATCAACATTAATTGTAACATATCGAATTGACATACTTGTAATTTCACCTATTAGGGCCATGGCAACAATGGTTCCATTTCTCGTATGAAGACATATTTTAATTATTGGATAAGGGCGTCTTTACCATTTTACTACATTGATTAAGTCATCGATGAATGACTTGCTTTGGTTTAGCCGTAATAAATACATTAGACTACTTGCAATATTTATAGAATCAGTAGAATATAGACAAATGAATATATATATGTACTGTATTTAGAAAACAACAGGATCATTAAGAAGATGACTATATCCCTTGCACACATTCGGGATGCTAAAGTCTTCTTCTACTTTACCGAAAATTGCTGTTCGTCGTGCCTTGACGCCAACACCGCGTCTTGCGAAAGCAGCGTATATCTCGCACTTGTACTTGCCCTTGGTCAATATTTCATCGGCCATAACAAGCGCATCACGTCCATTGGCAAATGTAGGATTACACGGTGATACTTGCATGGCAGCAACGATCAACTCCATCACCAGTGTGTTACTTGCATCGATACTTGGATTAGCGATATCGTTCGAGAACTTCTTCATCGTGTTATAGATGTTGCGATGCATCTGATAAAGAATGTTGCCCCAAATGACTCCAGTGTCGTGTTGATCCTTCCATCCTTTGTCGTTAAAGAGTTTGTACGTAGATAAATTACCCCGCTCTTTGAGCGTATATGGCACCCTACGATCACCGTTTGGATTGGCGTACGTTGCAATTTTGTACACAGTATGATCGGTATCCGTCTCTTTCAAACGAGCCCAAATTGCCACGAAATCACTCCAGCCTTCGCCCATAGCTCTGGATTCTCTGTTGTTGAGACAATCGACCGTTCTCGGTCCACCCATCAATCTTTGGGATAATCCATGCGTCAACTCATGAATGATTATATCATTGTCAAACGCACTGTCGTATACATTGTTGTTTTCATCTAGCAACAGTCCAAGTTGCATTATTCCTTTTTGACCATCAGGTGATGGTACAAAGAATGCATTATTAAAGGCATCCTTTGCCTGCACGTATATTTCAATGGAGTCTCCTCCGAATCCCTCGTTATTGAAATTCTTCTCTTGATAATTGCCGGCACCCTCGTGGAAACCATAACGAGCGAATATATCGTGCATCCTATTCGCTACGTAGTAGGCATTGGCGATGGCTGCTCCGGCATTTCGGTGAGGCGCCACGTTAGGATAGTAGGGAAAGTCATAATCATTGGTCGCCGACATGGGAAACATTGCATTGTCATTGTCGTATCGTATCATAGCAGCCGCGTTGTTGCCCTCTGTCGACTCCATGTGAGTGCCGTTTACATTATGCCAGCCATTCTGGGAGACCTTAGCTAAGTGTGGATTAATCAGCGTTTTTAATCCCTCCACTTGAATATTGGCGATGCCTACTGGGACAGCTTTATAGCTGGCAGCGCATGCCCAATCAATCACGCTTAGCAGCTTTTGACCATAGATAGATACATGCACTTTGAAACGGTTGATACGCATTTTTATATTGAATTCCCAGGCAGGCACGAGGATGCCTTGTTCATCGTGAATATACACTTGTTTGGAGTTCACATCGCTAACAGCTAGCGGTACATTCTTGATAATGAACATCTCGGCATTGCCGTCCTTTTGTTGTGCTTTCACAATGTTGAGGGCCATTGGCGTGATCGGCTTGTTTATATACTTGTAGAATACGGCTAATGCCGTCTTTTGCGATGTCATCATTTGATCTATCGGCAATTGTGGCCATGGTCTTGATTGTGCATGCGCTCGTTTGTAGGCAGTCTCGCTATACGCGATGATCTGATTGTTCTTGTCGATATGTACGAAAATGTCGCCATTTGCAATTTCAATTCCTTTTACATGTTGCTTATAGTAAGCATGCTTAATTCCATGTTTCGACACATACGAACTACTGAGATTGTATTCCATAACCTTCAAATAGTTATGGATAAATGCATCGGCTATTTTTGCTGGATCTCCAATAGGTGTGAGCCTGTCAACAGTTGGCTTTAGATGTGGATAATTGACAATTGTCCTATAGGTCGGTAATGGTCCAATGGTGAATAGGTCCACTTTAATGTATGGACTAGGACCGAATTTAATTCCAGAAGGTGGCATTGATGACATTCTTGCTCTTTGGGCGTTGAAGCCCTGTGGCAAGGGAATGTTGGAAGCGGTGACTTCGGACATAGATTGTTGTAGTTTTAGCGGTGGCAGTCGTTGAGGTGCTTTGAGATTGTCGTTAGTTTGCATCTTTCGTGGTATATCATCTGCCGTAATCGTGCTAGCAGCATTCACGACTGCCAGTAAAGCACAAGTAAGTTGCCAGCTGAGTTGCATGTTGATATACTATGAGATGATTGTAAAAAATGGCTTACGAAGACCTGTTCGTAAAG
>JAIXMF010000166.1:0-28433 GCA_025201365.1 Syncephalis plumigaleata | reverse complement strand
AAGCAATATTACCGAATAGACTCGGATATTTATCGGCTGGATAGGATAGCATACCACCAATGGTGGGACCAATAATACAGCCTAGACCATACACCATTGGCAATATACTGAAAGCGCCCGCTAATCAAAATACAAATGATACACAGATGGAATATAAATAAGTGATATCAATGAGATGTGATGCATATGATACTTGCCTCGATTAGTCTCATCGGTTATTTCACCGACCATACTTTTGATAACACCGATGTTGCCATTGAGTAGACCTGCCATAATACGAACGGACATTGCCCATGCGAATGATGTGCTCAAACCGAATAGTAACGAACACACGGTAGTGCCTAATAGCCCAGCCATAATTACTGGACGTCGACCAATACGATCCGATAGATAGCCCCATGGCAATCCTAATTCAACATACATATGCATAAGTAATTTATAATAGAATAAAGCGTATCGTATTCATCGCCACTTACCACTAACGCATTGAGCAACAGCAAACGATGATGCCAATAGACCGACGTAATAACCGATTTCTTTTTGATTATCCGTCATATGAAAGTCACGTATCTAAAGTAAATGAATCAGTGAATATAATTGCATCATTATCACATCACCTTTCTACATACCATCTAATCATCATAGAAAGAGAATGACCGAAAGAGCGAGAGATAGATTAGGTTAGTTATATCCTACCAGGAATACACTATAGGATAATCATACTTACAAAGTAAACGAATGGAAATAGCATAGTAAATGATACTGGTTCACCCACACGAGCACAGCATATAATTAATAGTGACCGTCTCGGTAGAGGAGTAACAGGTCGTGTACCACTATTACTACTACTCGTAGCAGTAGCAGTAGTAGCAGTATTTATCAAAGAGACATGCTTATTATCATTATTATCACTATCATAATGATGATTCAGGTTGGTAGTAGTATCAACTACAGGCGATGAATGTGACATGATAGTAATAGAATAACAGAATAACAATGCTGATAATGTTGCTATTACAATTGATCAATAGGTGCTCGTTATTACTAACAATAAATGATATGCGTTTGTTGATCAGGTACGTATGAGCAATAGCATGCGACAAACAATATGATATGTTATTTATAAGTAACGACGTGCTTCTTGGTAGTCTCGTTATTCTGTTTAGACAAGTGTACGACAAGTTCGTTTCAAAAAAAAAGGACAAAAATATCGTAAGGGGCATAACAACAAATAAGAGAGAGAAATTATTAAACTGGAACGAGGGTGACTTGTTAACCCACCATCATTATGGGTAAAGGTACAGTGTTTTTCCAACCAATTTGCGCATTTATCTTTAACTATTGCTGTTTATTAATAAATAGATTAGCACAACTGTTAACACCATTATCAACATAGAAATGTCAATTAACACAGCATGATAATAATAACAATTCAGTATTAGTAATGAATCACTCATTGATAGTGTTAAATATCATTTATTCATAAAGACAGAAGGCTAACTGCGCAAATTGGATGGAAATGGCCTGTATCAGCTGGTATCAGTATCTAATAAAAAAATGTTAGCATAATTAGACAACATTAGTCATCCATTCATTCATTCATCCATTCATTCACCCATGTAGTGTATGTAGTACATAGAGAACACACAATGAATCATACATTCGGCATTCTACGGAATCATTGAATATGCATTGTAGGTTGCTGTATTCTCGCTATTAACTGCTTACTTTTACTTGCTTTTGATAGCGACACTGCATGTGCATCCACGAAACGGATGTCCCCTCAATATGTGGTATTTATTTTGAATGTACTCTCCTCATTATCGGGATACGAGTCACTTGCTAACCCATACATTGGGGATAGAAACGATATAAATGATTCTACGATCAAGTAGATGTCTCTATTCAATCTCCTCATGGTGGTTATCAATTACAAAAGAAGTACCCGATAGCCCTAGTTCATTATCCCCGATGCTTAATGCAGACACAATAGATAGATGAATAGATAATGTTGATATTTCTATGATTATCATTGTATTTCACTTGCACTTTCCACTTTTGTTCCACTTGTTCTGTAGTTGTCGTGACATTGCTTCATCTCATTGCTTAGCATTATTATAATTACTAATTGTCTGTTCCTTGAACTAGTGTTCCACGTTACTCGTTACTTGCTGAATTGACTATCCCTTCTCCTTCTCCTTCTTCTGTGTTTTCTTTTCTTTATCTTGACAACGAACTAGTATCTATTTTGCATACTATTATTCTCAGCTGTCAGTGACTATAGTCAGGTAGAACGGTAGTAAAAGGAAAAAGGAAAGATGGCCACTGCTACCGCACTTCCTTTAAACGAGACGGTTCAGTCACGCTTACAGGCTCGCTCGTCAACCGCGTATAATAGTACGACTACCGATAGCAGCACGGATACTAGGTCGTTACGTCGTGGAATACCAGCGTCAGGTGTTGAATTCAGTCTAACCGAGAAACGCTTTATTGAATCCGCTTCACCGGTATCTTTTCAGGATGACCCGCCACCACCCTACACGCCACATAGTCCATTAGCCTATTCACAAACATCTGCTACTGCTACTACTACTAGTGATTATCATCCCTTTCTACACACGACAACAGCTGCATCCAATCATAACTACTATTATAATAATGAGTCTATCAATGATGCTTATACAAATCGTTTGTCCGGTCTGACCTCTCATTCATTAGTACAATCGGTGTCGACGCTGGCTCGTCGATGGATTGATCATCTAGGCGGAGAGTCCGCCTATCTAATTATGCTATGTCTTGCCTGGTATGCCTCGTCGTCAATTGCCAATAATGTTGGTAAACAACTATTGAACATCTTTCATTATCCGGTGACCGTAAGCTGGATTCAATTTGCCTTCATCGCGGTCTACGGTGTAATCGCGGCAAAAGGTCTCGGTCTATCGAGATTGCAGGAACCAAGTTTCGAGTTGCTCAAAACTATCGTGCCATTATGTGGGTTTCAAATTGGATCGCAAGTGCTTACCAGTATAGCTACTTCGCAGATTCCTATTAGTTCAGTGCATACAGTAAAGGTAATGAATGCATATACACATACAAAATAGATCAGTGTGATTGTTATTAACATCGAGATGCATCAATCCACTTCTTAGGCTCTTTCTCCTTTATTTACAGTAATAGTGTATCGAATGGTCTATGGTGCGCGTTACTCGCCACGCGTCTATCTAGCATTGATACCGCTTACATTGGGTGTGATGCTCGCCTGCATGTCTGAATTGAAACTACAATTTGTGGGTCTACTATGCGCATTGGGATCCAGTATGGTCTACGTTGCACAGAACGTGTTTAGCAAACGTGTTCTATTTCGCGATACGGGCGATAACGTGGCAAATGCGAAGCCACGTATGGATAAGTTGAACATGCTGATCTGGTCAGCGTGTAGCGCGTTCATCTGCCTCACTCCGGGATGGTTCTACGCCGAGGGTGCGCAACTACTCTTCGGTCATGGCGAGATTGGTGGCAGGCCCTATCCGGTATTTAACGATGACACGCCCATCTACCTCATTGGCTATTACTTTTTCTTAAATGCCACCGCTCACTTTTGTCAAGCTTTGCTAGCGATCAATGTGCTAGCCACCTGTACCGCGGTATCTTACAGTATCGCCTCTCTAATGAAGCGCGTGGTAGTGATCACCGTGGCATTGTTATGGTTTCAACAACCGGTATCGAGTGTGCAAGCATTCGGCATCCTACTCACCTTCTATGGGCTATGGCTCTATGATCGGGCCAAGTCGGATGTGAAAGCCACGGAACGTCAAGCGGATAATGTCTACTCGGTCAATGGCGGGCTACTACTGCTGCCATGGTCGGTTAAACAGGTATAAAGCAAGGAGTGGATCATGATGAATTATGATCATTTAGATTTGTTGAATTTGCCAACAAAAGAACTAGCAACAAACGACAAAGCAATACATGACTAGTCTGTACACCGATTAGGACTAGTTTATATTATGTAAAACGCGCGAATACAAATGAGTTACTATCCAATTTTGCATATCATCTTTACATTTTTCTATTTACAAGCGTATTATTATTACATAGAAATACGTGATATTCCTTTCTATTTCATTAGCTATTGATTAGGCTTCATAGCAATAGAATAGGAAAGAGACGTACATTTCTTGATTGCAATAGCATGTCATCTTATTTACAGTTTAAATAAATATATACATCGATCTCTACTAAGAGTCGTACACATCTATATACTAGCTAATATTAATTTATTCTTATTGTTATTCTATCTATCGAGTAGTCTTAATCTTTATCTTGCTGATGCAATGTAGCCTGTGTATTCGCGTCTTTTCGCATTCGTGCCTGTGCCTCACCTAGTATCTCCCGTAATCGAGCCACATCCTCGGAGGGAATCTCCACGAGTGCTTCCTCAGTCGCAGCTTGCTGCTTACCATCGGTGTTTGGTATGTCCTTTAGATCGCTCGCTTGTAGCCAGGTTACCGATTCGCCTTTCTCCCGCATCAAATCCTCCACTGTGACGCCTTTATCGCGGAACCAGTCAAGATGGTCGGCGATAAGATGCTTCGACTTGCACCCGTCGCATTGTATGATAACGACACCGGTGTAGTAAGCACGTCGTGACAAGTGACGCGCCTGACGATGACCACAACGATTACAGGTAAATGCAAGTAGTAAGCGACCATCTGCGGAGGGAGTAGCACCCTCTTGTTGCTCGCTACTCTTGACTTCTCCTTCTGCAGTTGATGCTATCTCCTTGAATACAGTTCTTGTCAGGCTAAAGGCACGTAATGGCACTAATGAACATGTTTGCAGTCCTTGCTTGTAAGGCTGAATCAACGGTATAGAACCGGTTCTATAGGGGAATGCGCGTGTAGATATGCATTTCTTTGATATAAGGGACTGTCTCCAAATAGCGGGAAAGGCATTACTCTTCGTAATGCTGCGACATATACTAGAATTCATTATTGATGACAAAAAGAGAAAAGAATCAGCAAGGTTAAAGAAAGAAATGTGTGTTTTTATTTAATATTATTATTGTCATAATCATTGCACTAAATCATCAATCAAAGCGAGGCGTATACTACAGGCGATGTAATTCTGTTGGTAGCCCTACGGAAATGATCCAGTAGCATGCTATAGTACAATTCTGGTTCCTGTAGGCTAATAAAATGGCCGCAACCCTTGAACACCTTTAGGGGCACCTTCAATTTGGCGGCAATATATTCAGAATTGGCTGGCAGCATTAGCTTGTCGCTATCGCCTGTACACACGAGAATGGGGATGCCAGTTTCACGTATTCTACGAAAGTGGTCTTCCGTAAAACAGTGCACCATCATTGCTTCCGTCTGGCTATTGATTCGAACTTTGCTTTGTTCTTGAGTACGTGCCATATACTGAATTAATCAATAGAAGGAAAGAAGAAGATTAGCAACGTGAACTAAATTGATATTTACACGCATGAACTAGCCTACCTTTGTTACCCACTCGAGGTTGGTTATATCCGGGCTTGATTTACATGGGGCAAACAGCCACTCCTAATGGATGAATGAATAAAAAGGACGATTAGTGCTCGGTATGTCTGCTTATTCCATAGAGCGTGTATAGATTACCTCGGGAAACATGAGTTTCGCAAAGCTAAGTGGATCCGGCTGGGAGAGGAGATATCCACGTCCGGGTCGATTCTACGTTTAACGCGGGGAAAGCAGCAAGCGAATACAATGATTAGAATGATGCGGCATTAATGATCATACACAATCGGTTATACACTTACAAAGTCCAAGTATGCATGTGCCACGGTGCTTGTGAAACAGATTGAAGCAAAATATTGCGGATAATAAGCAACGATCAGCTGGGTGACCGATCCGCCCATACTAGTGCCAACGATATGGACATGAGATTTCCACTTTAGATGGTGCAAAAGGTCTACGGCATCAAGAGCCATATCCATCATCCTAAAAAACTATTGGTAAGCAATGGAGTTCACGTATTGGGATGACGAGTGCAACTTACGTATACGATTCGTCAAATTCATCTATCATAAAATAAACAGCAACAACATATACACATTAGTATAACTGAATTATCATCATTATACAGCGCTTCGCATTATCTCCACCCACCTGATTGTCCTATACCACGACTATCATAGGCACATACTTGGTAGCCTAACTTTGCATAGAAAGTGGCCATATCCTTGCATGCATTCAGCATACTGCCTCTTCCTGTGGCAGAACAAAGAAGGATCAATAAGAGTTGTCTGTTATTTTCCGATGCCTGCTTACCTTGAACAAGGAAAATACGCTGCTTACCACTGCCGTAGAGAGCGTAAGCAATGTTAATGGGACGTGGACCACGGTTCCTTGCCACTGTGCAGTAGCCTTGCGTAATACGGATTGAGCTCATGATGATATGGATAAGAATATAATGTGGGATAATAATAATGATAGCAAAAAAGAGTCCACTATAAGAAGGATAAGGATGCGTACTTGCTCAAGACAAAGTTAACTAAACCATTGGAGTAGCAGGAATGCGACTAGGTATTTATATATGCGTATAATGGTATAACGTGCGGAGACCATGTTCATCAGCAATACCATTATTATCATCATTATCGGAGCAAAGGGACTGACCAGGACATATGGCTTCTTTCTACTGTGGTAGGAAGAGATAGCCCATCCATCTATGAACAACATAGATGCAAATCGGTCAAACTAGACTGCATAATCCGGTTGTGGACAATAGCATCATTGCACGCGGTGGAATAGTGGCATCATTTTGCAAATTAGTACATGATAGAATGCTCCCATGTCCATATTAGTAATGGGATACTTGTTGTATACATATGCTTCGAGTTGAAGTAGTAGTAGAAGCAACAGCAGTAGCAGCAATGATAACAGCAACGATAACAGCAATAATAACAGGTCTAGGCGGAGATTGCCATAACGGTCAAACTTTCCTGTTCTCTTCGATAATACAAGCAAAGACCCTTTCCCCCTCATATTGCGCCCTAATTAGCATGTTGTAAACGCCAATAATTGGTGATGGTGGACACTCTCCCTGAAAAGCCATTATCTGCACGAATGCAGATGGAGCAGCGAGCACCGCATAACTACAGGCCTTGTCCTATGATGTTCTAAAAGATGAACATGATCCAGGGAACATAAAGCATTCGCATCTATCGACTATCATCGCCATGAAAGATGAGCGCATGTCCATTGCTGCGTTGCTGCATTGCTATTTCCATCACTGTTATTACTGCTACTACTTTACAAAAATTACCTTGTCATGATTCAACCAAAACCTATTGAAATCGAAAAGGATTAACTTCACTCGCGATGCTAGTACATGATTTTTTGCGTGACATGTTCAATGGATACTAAATGCGACGCGTAATAATGCAACAATGCAATAATAGGAGTCTCTTTGTTCTTTTCGGATAAATCTATTCTAAGCAGTATACCCATTGTTTGTTTATACCCCGAGAGTGATACGAAGCAGGAAATGGTACGCATATGCAGACGGTCGCATACCATTGCTTCATTGAATTCGACGTCATTCGCTTGTTGCAACAATTCGTTCATCGCTATTTCTATTCTGTGATTTTCTTTGTATTACACGGTAATTTCTATAGAATATAAATCCATTGACTTGAAGAATAATCACAACCATTGCTTGGCTGTTCGTGCAACACTTGATGAACTATAGTCGCTTAATGGCATTAAACAATGCACGAACTACTGCTTGCAAAAGAGCGAATAGTACCCGAACAGCTACTTCAATCCCCAATGCCCTGATGTCATGCAATAATAAATGACATGCAAACATAATGAGTGACATGTTGATTAAATGATATTATATCATTGAGCTTGGCTATTTGATTGGTATACTTGTAGGCAAATAGCTTCAACTTGATTGCAGTCATACTGGCTGTTGTTAGTATGCACATTAGCTGATCTAACATGGTCAAATATTAGTGACGATACGATTAGCACAACAAGGCGATTAATATTGTAAATCAGTTGCACAAATAAAAATAAAATGATTGCATATTAATTCAATTGCTTTTAATATTGTTGTATTTCTCTTTGTTTATTTATCATAATGCGCATTGTAAGTGGTGGTAGTAGTAGTAGGCAATTCAGTATTCGCTAGCAGTAGCAGTACCGTTAACTAGCATAAGTAGCATTGCTATGGCAAGGATCGACCATGGTTTCTTTTAGAACTGGATGACGTACGCATTCTGCTGGATGCCGGTTTAGACGTGCACCGCTTGGAAAACACCGCTAGCACCACACAATATGGTGGTAATGACGCGACACCGAGCAACGCGCCAATTACTATCGATACTAAGGAGGGTAGTGTAGCAGCAGCAGCGAGTAAATCGAATGGAATAGTGGGGACTAGTAATACGCGTACAGTTGGCAGACTTGCATCAGCAAGTTTTCCATTGCCAGAACTACCGCAGGATATCGATTTATCCACTGTCGATATCTGGTTACTTTCCAATTACTGGCAGGCTGCCGCACTTCCTTACTTGACGGAGCGACATCATTTTCAGGGTAGAATCCTTGCCACAGAACCAACTGTTATCTTTGCCAGGCAAGCTGCACGATATTACTCATATTTATTGTTATAGTATTGACTAATGCTCATAATATCGCACTATAGAATTTATATGGAAGAATTGTGGAAACAATTTGGATTGGAGAATGCTCGTCAGCAATGGGATGAAGGGTAGGTTTGGTGTTGTACTATGAGAAATATACACTAATAACTGCTCTCTATCATAAAAAGAACGATTCCAACGAGTAATTATCGTTCTATCTACACTAAGGATGACATTGAACGTAGTCTAGCACGAGTGCAAGAAATTAGATATCACGAACACGTTGTAAGTAGTTAGCATCCATTACAACTTACTATCCCTTACCAATCTATCATTGTAATAGAGACTAGTGGGTAATATATCGGTAATTGCTTATAGTTCCGGATATTGCTTGGGTAGTGCCAACTGGAGAATATGTCGTGAATCATTATGTGTAAGCAGTACTAGTGTCATCTTATCATGATCATCATTACTATGTCTCTCTAACGCCATGATAGTTAGCCTACGTGTCGTCTAGTTCAATGATGGGCGGACTTCATCCGATGGCATTCGAGCCAAGCGTATTCGACAATCCATTATCGGTGGCACTCGTGGCCGATATTCGACGCGATCCAGCCATGCCAGTCGCATCAATGATGGAACGATTCAAGGATCATGTTTGTTCGTATTCATTCAATAATCATAATAATCATAATAGTCGTTATTACCATCATTGACTAACTCTACTACTACTACTACTATTTATTAGCTACTGTGATTAGACGTGGTGGTAATCTACTATTGCCTATGTATCCTCATGGTGTTCACTTTGATCTATTAATGATACTTACCAATCTATTGGAGAAGGCTAATCTATTTACACCGATCTTTGTTATATCTAGTATGGGTGATCGATCTCGACTGTATTCCGATATCTTGGGTGAATGGTAAGGCATGAATCAAATAGGCGATGAAGCGAGATTGACCGTCTATTTCATTGTTATTTACTAGGATGCAATCACCTTACCGCGATCGAATGTACGTTCCTGAAAACCCACTCATCGATGATAGTCTAGTCAAATCGGGTCGTATTAGCTATTATCCTGAATTCAACACGGATTTTATGCAGCGTTATCGTGAGCCATGTATTGTTTTCGCCGGAGATCCATCATTGTGTGCGGGTCCAGTTGTGCACATGCTATCAATGTGGAAGAACAATACTAAGAATGCGATTATATTTACGGGTAAGTAACACGTTGATTCTATTAGTATTAGTAGTAGCAGTACTAATGATTCATACAACAATGGAAATGATAAAGATCCAAGGATTGATACAGCAGAAGCGATACAACCCTTTGGTACGGTTATGGCTGAAGTGATCAAATGTCCCATTGACTTGCGCCTAACCCCGGAGATATGTCGACAAAGCTTACCGAGTCATTTGCCAGACAATGCTAGATATCTAGTACCCGAGCATATTTATAGTCATACTCGAGAACAGCCCGGTCCACGAGTTACAACTTATAAGCCAGGCGATACTCTACATTTGGATCATGGATTGAACGATGATACCACGTTGAATGGCACACATGACCGACAAGCATGGATGTCGGAATCAGTAAGTAATCCGCGAATGATGGTGGTTGTTGTTATTCCCTAGCGTATACTAAATTCAAACAATAGGTGGCACGACAATTATGGCTAAGACCCATTGGTGCCAATGTGGAGGTGGCTCAGTGTGCCGCGACACTCTCTTGGCGACATGGTGAATTGTTTATTGAGCCGTTAACTGAGGCTGAACAACAACAGCTAGCGCTATTGGATAGTGCGCATCAATCGAGTGGTTCATCCAGTGCTGGACGATCACTCTACGGGAATATACCTGTCAATGATCTATTACACCGAATGGAACATGTAAGTGGATGTCTAGTAATGTGTCGTGTCATTTCTGCTACTTATCCTCTTTCTCTCTTTCTCTCTTTCTCTCTTTCTCTCTTTCTCTCTTTCTCTCCATGAAAATAGCTACGTATGCAACAAATAACAGTTGATGGAGATGCCAATCTAGGTGAAGAAGTTAGTATACAAGCACAATGGAACAATGCTCACATTCGACTAATGCTTGGACGCGATCGATCTCAACTCATTACGGATAACGAGATGGCGTTGCAAGTAATGACACAGTTGCTAAAGGAGCTTCTGATTGAATTGTAGACGAATTATTACATGAATGATTATAGATTACATTGCATATGCCAATAATGCGGTTAATGAAGTAAATATTGATACAAATAACAAATTGACGCTTATAATTCATGTAATAATGTAATAATGTATAAGTGGCTACATGCCATGCTGAATCTAGTAAGAACTACAATCGTTTATTTGCAACAGTCGTTATGCTTTTATCGGTATCCAATTCAATTATCACGTTAAAATACCCACTCTCCTTCATAAATCCAACTAGTAGTAAGTTGACTTGTTAGTAGCTTTAGTACTAGGCGTGCTTGGTGTCTTGCCACCACTAGGATAGTCACAGCGAATGTTACTGCCATCTTGAGTGCAAACGGTGCCAGCACCGCAGTTCATGGTGACATCCCCTGCTGGACCGCACACGATAAACTGACTGCCTCCACTGCAACGGAAACCTTCGGATTTGCATTTACCACCAGAGACAGGAGCTGGCTTGGTAGGTTCTGCGACAGTAGCTTTATCATCACTATCTGCAGCATTGCCATTCTTGTTGCTGTTGTTCTTCGTTGGTGGCTTAGTCTTAGCCTCTGATGAATAGTCATTGGCATTGCCGTAAGGAGCTGATGTAGTAGCATTAGCGGCGGATTCGCCATCTTCACTTGTTGATTGAGTGGATTTTGAATCAGCACCCTTGTTATCACTCTTTGTCTGGGTAGTTGAGGTATTCTTCGAGGAACCCGACGTGCTGTCATATGATTCCTCAGACGTGCTGTCCGATTCATAATAAGTGCCATCGCCAGCATCAGATGGAGTTGACTTCTTATTATCTGCGCTATCTTCTGCGTCGTCTTGATCAGCGTCAGAGGGAGTCGATGGCGTGGAGGTCTCGTATTTATCGGGTGATGAAGCTGCAGCGCCACTACCATTAACGGTGATCTTGGGACGTTCGGCAAACAGTTTGCGACCGATCGCGGCACCACCATTGGGGAATTCCGGTACAGTTGGACCACCGAGAATGTTTGCCACGAGCATCTTTGGACCAGTGATACTACCGCCTTGCTTGCCCTTGATAGTGATATCGGCGCAGTTCATGTAATACTCGCGATTACCGGTGGCGTTAATCCAACTCCAAGCGAAGATGGCCTTGTCGGCACTGGGAGCTGTGGCTGGAATGGATACACTGTATTTCGTGGATGCAATGAGACAATTATCCATGACATCCTGGATGACGACGAACGTCTTACCGCCGTCATACGACAGCGAGAACTGGCAATGTCCGCCGTTATGTGGGGCACCACCGACAATCTCGACATCGACCGAGGATCCGGCCGAGTACGTCGCGACAATGGCACCGGCAGGCTTGCCCTTACAAATTTGATGAGTCGGACTGGTGTTGGAATAGTCGATGTTTGCCTTGTCCGGACCAAACTTGGAGCCTCGTGGTGGTGGTTTGGACATTTCCATATGAGCGTAAGCTGGAGACGCGACGAATACCATCAAGGCAGCGACAGCGGAAATGAGAGTCCAAGTGGATTGATACATTTTGCAATGTTGTTGGCGTATAGCGTAAAGTAAATAGAGAGAGAGAGAGTATTCGTAGTATTAAGTGACCGGCACTTAATTGTCGTGAACCTTGAAACGTAGAAGAGAACGAGCGAGCGAGCAAACAACGAATGTATTGTTCGTTACTGAAATAATGTTGCAATGAATAGTGAATTACTGTTCTAATTTGCCGTAATTCATCGGCTACTTTTATATTGGAGATTCGCCTTTAGCAATGCTAACCAAGAAACATGCAATATAGAGTTTCCCGATAGTTACACATATACCCATACACATACACGTGTGGATGGCCAAGCAAGTACTCATTGCGCATTGAACGCCGCCATGCAAGCTTAATGCTCACTAGGCGTATGACAAGAATGATCAGACCTTCCTAAGGCCATTCGTGAGCATGTACCCGTCATCACGCCTATTATTCGGCTGCTACATTGACCAGTATGCCGTCTACACTTTAGCAAGTAATTATCTTTATTATTATTTATTTAATGAATTATTAAATCGGTATTAATACCTACTGCGTATTCCGTATTTATAGCTGACTAATTTAGATGCTGGTATATACAGTTTTGTTTGTTTGGTTTTCATTAATATAAATGAATTTACATATGCTTGTGTTTCAGCTTGTATTTTAAAGGTACTGATTGACGGCGAGGTTTCCTTGTCTCATCTTCTCTTGTCTACCTTTCCCGCATTAGCCACTGCCTTGATGCTGTATATACTATAACATCATACACATTAATGACTGTTTCACAACTGGAGTACAACATTCGAGCGAACATCAAACGTGAGAACTATGGTACGCGAAAACGTGTCACGTCGAATACATATGGAAATGGCGTGCTCTAGGCTAAAGGCGATGTTTCGAGCTGATTAATATGCATGTGGTGTGGGGTGGTTAACTTCATGAATATGCCGAGGGATAGCTCATGCTTCTAGAATAATATCTTGGCAATAAGCAACCCACTGACTGATGCTCGTGCAATCACATTAGACTAATGGTAACATAGCACATACTTGATATCAAAAATCAACAACAACTTTTAATTCAAATAATAATGTAAGAAAGCAATTAGAATTGCTGTAGATGTGTCTTGAATCACACACGGTAGATATGCTATCATCTATAATAGTATAATGATTCCTACAGTGAGTAGTGAGGAAATAAAATTGACCTAATAGCACGTCAAATGAATGTTTATGCGAATCCAATAGCATACCCACCTGATTGTTGTTTAGTAATGGTATTCCCGAGATATGCTCACATCCAGCTGAACGCTGTTCCGACACACCATTACGCGATGTACGATAGGATGGCTGAAGTGTGGCACCGAGCAACGAGTCAATCTAGTACGTAGTTCATCAGTCAATGCTTGTATATTCGCTGTAGAAGAGAAACTCACCAATGATCCACCAAGTCCCGCTAGTCCACCGGCGAGTACAAGTTTCATCCATGAAATGTCATGACAACCCTCAAACCATAGACAAATTCCCGCTAATAATGCCATGAGCTTGCCAGCAGTGAATGAGGCGATAAGCCCGATAAGACTCACAGCACCATTAGTCCCTGCGGGTACCTATTCAATTCAATATCGTGTATACATATACATATACATGTTGTATGTATATTAGTTATTGCATCTATAATCATCGCTGATATCACCTGTCGAAGTGTAGTAATGAGACGCGGTTCCGTTTCACTCAGTACGCCCAACTCACTGGCCCACTGTTGCTTACTGGTTAGTGCAATGTAATGGCAATCTAGGTAGTTCTTTAAATACCGTATCTCCACAGCAACAAGCATAAAATCTAGAATAGCCAATATTAGTATTATTTATATATCCCTCTATGTCTCTTCTCACTTACCCAATAGCACCGAGTATGATTCTTGAATCTATCGGATTACTCCCAAATGCTGGTGGTATATCCCATTGATGCCAATGGTAATACGCGTATGACATGGCTAATATCGTGCCGACAAAGCTGTTGCATAACACTTGAACAGCATTTCTTCCTTGTTTGGCTGAGCATTATCATATTATATGTTTACCAAATGTGTGCGTGTGCGTGCTTGTTAACGTAGCAGCAGCAGCAGCAGCAATGTTATCCGATGTTATTCGCTTACCTTCTTGCACGTCATGCTCTTCTACTCGTGGTTTTCGTTTGGCACTCCACTATCGTAGGCTGTTCAGTCAAGTATCACGTAGTCTCCTTCCCTCGCTAGACTTTACCTTTGTAAGTTTGGAAGAAGTGAGAAAGAAGCCGAATAATAGAACGGTAAACACGTTGGAAGGGTTATAAGCTGTGGCAATACCAACTAGCATTGCTGCTACTGCCCCGGAAGGTGTTAAACGTCGTTTCCTGACAGAGTCATAAGCTGTCAATAGACCGAGTGCTAATGCGTATATGAGCTGCATTGCAATAATAATATAGATGGCTAGTACACGACTCGAGTGAAGACAACTGAACAGAGATAATAGACTGATATTGAATTTTGAATAATAGATTTGTGTGTGTGTGATGATAACAAACGATGATAACGGACGAGCTTTGTTTTCTTCTTTTTTTGCAGATCTTTTATTATTTACAATGAACAATCTACTTGCTCGTACTTTAACGCGACGCGTATTAACAGCAGCTGCACCTGCACTACGTCCTTCGAGTGTCTGCTTATTCCATGCAGCAAGATCACTAAGTCAGAAAAAGAGCAATGCTCCCGATCCCACAATGCTTCAGCGTAACTGGGAGAAACAACCCGAACGTTTACCGCTTAAAATTACGGAAAACCAGCTTTTCTTACGTATGTATCTTATTGCTTATCTGTATATGTGTATATGTATCTTATAATAATGTATTAACGTATTTATATGTCATCAATAGTCACGGGAAGCAATGATCCACCCACTCGATATGTTTTACTGGATGGTATCAATAATACAATAACTACACGCGATATTATGCATTTAGTGCAACGAGCGCAAATTCCATCCGAGGAAGTTGAGTCAAGTAAGTAGTACACTCTCGTGATGAAACGATAGCATACTTATAGTGATTTATTCCGGGCATATTATACATAGTCGTATTTGATCGTGAGCATAATAGAATACACGTTATTAGAAATGCAGCCGTTACATTCACGAGTCCTGAAGCGGCCATTCTATTTATGGCCACGGCACATAATAGTTTCCTCGGTGGTCGCCAACTAAAAGGCAAATTTGTAAGTAGACTAGATTGATACAGAATGATTCGTATACTCATCGGACATGTTGTGGTGTGTTTAGGTGACGTGTGAACCATTTAAAGAGCATCCACATGTTGCCGGCGCATCTGGACGATCTGTATTGATCACCGGACTGCCATGGTATGCTAACACGGAGGATGCAAAACGTCTACAACGAGACCGGGATCCATCCGATCAATTTGAACCAGTGGTAATAGATATACCACCACCGTAAGTATCGAGTGAGTACATTTAATGAGCAGCACTATTGCTAATACACGTCCAATAGAACGAATGCATCATCGTCGCATCGATTCATTATTCAATTAGAGAATGAAGAGAAGGCATATCGATTTGCGCGTAATATTCATGGTCGTTCATTTATTTCACGAGAATCGGATGACAAATTCCCGATCAAGGCTTACGTATTATACTAATGAATCGTAGCAATGAACTACATCACTAAGCCACACACACGCAAACACACACACAAATATATATATATATGAAATATAATAAATGCAACGGTCTACATATGATGTTCAATGTTGAAGACACCTTGTCGTTCGACGGCCTCAAATTGAATTTCACTCAATAATGAACCATGAGGCAGTTGTAGTCCGGCTGTCATTTTTTGACCAGGACTAATTGGTCCTACACCCTTGGGAGTACCTACACAATATATACAGATATATATATATATATACATCGTCAATAATGAATGTAATAAAGGTAAGGAGATGAGATGAAGGGAGAGGATATTTCCATTTACCTGTAAGAATAAGATCACCCGGTTCCAATCGCATAATACCACTGACGTGTTCAACCAACTGAGGAATCCTACATAGTAGCAATATAGGTTATTTACTTAGACAGAGATAGATGTAGATATAAATGATATGCCTATACTTACTTGAACATCATATCGCGTGTATTACCATTCTGACGTGTTTCACCGTCAACCTAGAGTGTATTCGTGTTAGTGGAATGATATAGATAGATAGATAGATAGATAGACATATCGTGTACGAGTCATTTCTTCTCGTATACCTTAAGCCATAGATTGACATCATCAGGATTGGGAATTGCCTCGTTTGAAATGAAATTGCTATAGAATAATCAATGATAAGCGATGAATGTAGCATAGCATAGTCTACAAACTATGACCTACCCCACTGGTGTAAACGTGTCGAAACCCTTAGCCGCAGACCATGGCAATCCCTTCTTCTTAACAATATCCTATTAACGTATAAATGCGTAAATATTATTGATTGTAGTATCTATGAATAAATGTCCATTTGTTAATTTGCCTGTAAATTTCTGGCCGTCAAATCCACGGCAAGTACATAGCCTAGAGTTAAATGCATCCACGCGTATTAGAATGACAACAATTTGTGTTCGCTTGATAGCAATAGTTACCGGCTACATATTGATTCGCCTCGACAGCAGGAATATCCCTGCCGGTTTTACCAATAACAACGCCCAATTCAACTGGTAATTGGCAAGCAAATCAGCGGTTCAAGCAATATTAGTAATAATGATAATGATAATAAATACATGGACGCGTAAGCAAATAGGATTCACCTTCATGATGAACAATGCAGCCTTTTGGAATCTCAATCTTGCCCGGTGAAGTCACGTAGGATGACGTAGGCTTTAGAAAGAAGAACGGCGCCTTAGGAATAGCATTACCAAGTTCTTTGGCGTGTTCACTGTTAATACACGGTATTGACAAACATAGTTTAGACGCAATAATATACGTAATAGTTTTACTATGATTATTATATTTCATATACCTGTAATTACGCCCGATAGCAACAATTTTACGACCAGCAGTGAGGAAATGACGAGCAGTAGCCATGGTGAAAGTAAACAATAGAAGAGAATGAAAATGAAAATGAAATAGAATTCATACGCACTTTAATTACATTATAAAATAGGCATCATCAATCCTGTGTTTACTAATAATCTATAGAAAGAAAGAGACGAGAAACGAGCAACAAGAGATTATCAGACACAGCCATGACCAACACAATACGTAGAATAGAACGAGTAGCGAGATATTGCATTTATGATGTCGATTTAATATTAGTACTAGCGGCTGCACGATATTGCGTCCATTGTCCTTCAGGTGCTGGTACTTCAAGTGGTTCCCAACTACATACATGTATTGCATTATATTACGTTATGCTAGGTTATTAGCGCGAGTACAGCTTATACATTCGTTTATCTAGCGGATAAAACATCACTTACGCTTTCCATTCAATCATTTTGGATACAAGTTGTAGTTCGTCCTCGGCTTGAATGATCACCTCCTCAATCTGACCGGCATCGAGTGTTCGCTCGATTTCCTCCACATTCTCAAGTTGTTCCACGACACTTAGGCGTTGCTTCGTCAATGCTTCCGCGGCTTGACGGTAGACTGCCGAGTTAGGAATCGGTTTAAGCGCCTCTAACGTTTCTTGGTAAACTTTAATAAGATGTGGTCGTGGATTTGGATGAACAGGCACACCCGTCAGAGATGTAGTCTAGTATCTCGTTCAATCAGCAGTGTATTCTATAATACGCACTACTCGCACGCAGCGTGTCCTACCTGCTTAACAGCCTGGAATAGACGACGAGTAACAAACATGATGGACTAAAAGAGAGATAGATAGATAGATAGAGGAATAAGCAACTCACGGAATCAATCAGGAAGGAGGAATGGAAACAAAAAAGTGAATGATCGCGTTATTTCACAAATTATCCATAACACATTCCCACTCAAATTGCTATATCATCATTGTCGTCGTCGTCTTCGTCGTCAATGACGAACAAGCAAGCGATAGGATGATATGTCCTCTGTTGTATTGTAACTTTATTATTCCTTAGATTATGCTATATTGCTACTATCAAGGTAGTAGACAATTATTAGGGAATAATCATGGCTAGCCAGCCAGCAATCATAGCAGCACCGCCTAGTGGCGTTACAGGACCAAGCGAGCGAAATCGTTCGCGATTCAACACTAGTGCATAGATACTACCACTGAACAATACCGTACCAACGGCTATTACCGTACCTGCTGTCGTATGGCCACGTGTCGATGCGAATAGAATTGCTAGCGAGTGTATCATTTGATAATGTGCCGCAGTCTCCCAATTCTTCAACTGTTGCTCGTTGTTTACGCGACTACGAAGACCATGAGCACCGAACGCGCCCAATCCCACACCGGATGCGCCTAGTTATTCGTAAGTAGTCATAATAAGCATCATGTATTAGTTGCGATACAATAAGCGTTAGACTCGCTGTCACTCCCAGCGATAGAGTTATCCACTTCGGTGTATGAGTGTATAAGTGTATGAGTGTATGAGTGTATACTAACCGAGAACGCAGCCAATATTCCATAGTTGACGTGCTGATAACATGACGAGTCAATAAGGTGCGCGCGACAAGAACAATAGTAATAATGTAGATGTTGAAACAAAACGTGGTAAGGGATGGAACCCATGTCGAAATCAATAGGAATATCCCCTGCATTTCGTAAAATGGTATAAATTGGTGTTACTAATTAATTATGTTTATTTTTCTTTTTATTTCTTCTTCTTCATTTCTCTCCTCCTTCATGATTATTATCGCGTAACATATACATGTATTGTTTATATGAATAAGGTTAGTATTATTCACTATTATGTATTATGTATAGATAGATAGACAGCAATAATTGCTGCTAGTTCCAATGATTAAACATTATTCGCTACTTCGGAAGCATTATAATGACGACTTTAATTATCACCAAGATCTCTGAGGAACTTGCCTATCTATTCTGCATGATTGATTGCCGTTAAATTTGATTAGTTTATTTACTAACTACTCTATGTTGTTTATCATATTGATAGGTATATGTTGCCGCCATTCAAGAAGCAGTTTGTGTCCTATATATATATATCATATTATTGCCATAATTAATAAACATTCTATATTGTTATAATTGCTATTATTTTATTAATGTCATATACGCATGCACATACAAAAAGAAGAAGAAGAAGAAGAATGATCACATATTATTAAGCCTTGTTACTTGTGGATGATTCGGTCTCGTTTGATTTCTTAAACTCCTTATAGTACCATTGACGCCAAAGATCACGCACCCATTGTTCATGACCTGGTTTACGTCCTTCGTCGAGTTCGTTAAATAGCCAGAGCCATGACATTAGATTGGCCGTAGTGAAATAGTCGGGACTAACATCTTTCTCGGCATTACTGCTCATCTTATTGTAGAGGGCATCGTCAGTGAATAGTTGGAACAAGTGTTCGGCCACTTTAACGCAATTGCCAACTGGTACGAGAAATCCCGTTTGTCCATGATCAATCTGATGAGGAATACCACCAGCAGCGTAGGCAACCACCGGTACACCTAATTACAACAATCAGAACAATTGCAGTTGCAGTTAATATGATAGAACAATGCTGTAATGATCGTACGTTATTACCTTTGATGAGTGCCTCAGTTATTTTAATCTCAAATCCTACATGTAAACAAACAAATCAACCAGTGTCATGAATGGATTATTATCATACGTTAGTAATGATTGTATATAATAAAGAGAGTAAAATTACCTTCACGATGCGATAATTGTAATGCCACATGTGAACCACGTAGAATGGCGTTCAGTAGTTGATCACTTGGCGGTAAGCGTGCCACACAAACATCACCGATGATATGTTCATATTCTGGACGATTTAAACGTCGTATCGTATCCTCGAACATCATAGTGGCATCTTTAGTGCATTCATCGCAGCATTATTCGTTAGTCTTATGTCTTTTTAATCCTAGTAAATAGCAATCTATTACTTGCCTGGATCATCAATACTACCATGTCCGCAAATGACGAGTTGTGGTGTTTTTACAACCGATAGTTTACCCTCTGCCATACGACGGAATACGCTGTAGGATTCAATTACATCAGGAATACCTAATGTGTATACACATGAATATATATATTAGTATAATGAATAGATGTTCTATATAGCGGAAAACAAACAAACCTTTAGATGGATCAAAACGAGCAATCTGCACGATATACGGACGTCTACCATTGAGCGTGGCACCGCATTGATCCCAGCATACCCTGTTGAATAGCAATCGATTATAGCCCATCGACCAGTCTAGTAATGGTTTGTTCAAACCGTCTAATTTGTCCGTGCACGCCGGCATAAGTACTACTTTGTCGCGTGGCACTTCATCGGGTACGAAATTCGCGATAGGATGCGAGACGAAAAGATCTGCTTCCTGAATAAACTGATACAAGAATTGCCATACTTCATGTTGTGGCGAATCCTCCACTCGAGTTAGATCAGCACGTATTTCAATATGGGATCGGTAGATAATCTTGCAAGTCGGATTCATTTGACGAATATACGGAATAATGGCGCATACTAGACGTGTAACGAGTCAACGAGTAAATACCAAAAGATATCATTACAGGATGGTTCACTTACACTGTGGATCATCAATGACAATAATATTCGAGCGTGTAATCGGTCCTTTAGCATCGGACCAGGAGCGTTTAGCGTTATTGAGCACCCAATCCTGCCACACTTGCTTGTCCGATTCCGTGAGACGAATGTCAGGTGGCGCCACGCCTTGTAGGGTGTTATGAAATTTACGCTTCGTAATATCGAATACATCAGGCTTCGGTTTGGCCACGTACCAGTGCATATCGATACCGAGTAGCTTGGCCAGTCGAAGTAACGCGTGTCGCATCAGGGCAACACCACCACCTTGAGGCGTGGAATTAAAGAAGGATATCCGCATCTTTTTCTCTCGAATAACACCGGCCATATCCAGTAGAGCATTGAACACTTGCGGATTGGCTACACGCTTATAATCGAGTAAAGAGGAAAGGAATATCTCATCGCCATTATCCACTTCAACCTAGATTAACGATGATAATAACATAATCAATTAGCAATGACGATGTATTATTTGTAGTGTATTGGGGGTAATACCTCATGACGATGCGTTACTGGTATACGAAATATACTACCAGGAAACTGCGGACTAATGCTGTAACAATAAATAAATCATATTAGTGATGAATGATGCGACTGCTACCGTTGTCTATTTACCGTGCTACTAATTTACGAACCACCGAACTGGCACGTTCATCCACATCACCGGGACGAGCGTATAATAGAACGGGTACCGCGTCAAAGTCGAACCACGCGCGCGTGGCCAGTTCTATCTCGGCTGCTAATGGCGGACCGATCGGTGTCAATCGACCTATAGCCAATGCGTGCACCTTATAGTGCTGCGAGTACATGTACTCTTTAAGTGCGTTCAATACACACTGCACGATATACGATACTTTCTGGTAGAGTCGATCGGGTTCGTTTTTAAATTGTCGTAGATCAATGGTATCCTCGTGATAATCGAGCGGATAGGTGCCATCGTGCGAGCAGAGACAAATGACTGCCTCGTCACCAGCCTCGTAACTCTCCACTTGTATACCCACGTAGACTGACTGCGGCAAATAGGCCATCTCCATGGTGGCACGGGAACGAACACTACTTGTGGTAACCATTGGTCGAATATTTGGGGATAACGGGAAGTTTGGACGGTTGTCCACTTTTAAATCTACACCCGACGACCATAAAGAGGGCAGGGTCTCGGCTGCTCGGTTGGCCACTTCGGCCGCGTTAAATCGACGTGCACACACATTGCTATCATCGACATCGGGACGGGACATGATGTGAGAGTGACGTCAATAGGATGGGATACGCGATAGACTAGCACAATAAGGAATATGCTTGCTATGAAGAAGAAGAAGAAGAAGAGGAAGAAGAAGAAATAAAAGTAGTAGGATAGAGACGATGGATAATGACGTGCTTATGCGTAGTAGTAGTAGTAGTAGTCGTAGTAGTGAATGACGATGATGACGATGATAACAATGATAGTAGAATGAATCCGAACAAAATGGTCTGATCATACCCTTGCATGATCTCATCGAACAATTATAGAAGTGAAATCGTCATTGAAACGACATCGATACGCCTGTAGATCCGTTTCTGAGTCAATAAGTGAGCTGAAACCGATCAAGGCTACCCACACAATAAAATGACACCATAAAATGGAAGAAGAGAAGGCGTAATGTCGTTGTAAATGTTCTTGATAATACCAATTCAACCGAAACCAATTAATGGATAAACACATATGAACTAGCATGGTTATATATATACAGAGAAATGTGTAATAATAGTGCAAATATATAATTAGAGTTTATTATTATAACAATCATTGCTGTTAATAGAGTTTAGGAATAAATGCCGTACGATTGGCGGGATAATTGCGAAAGTGACGTCGATACCATTGATGCGATTGACGAGCAGTAGTGCCAAGATTGATCACCACCCACACGAGTAGGCAACACCATACCCGTGGAAAGTGGAGTAGCATAGTCAACGCGAGATAGATAAGAAATTCAGCTAGATAATGCGGTGATGACACTAGATTGAACCAACCACCGTAGGGTATGGTATACGTGTTTGGTTGCGTAACACGTAGCTGTGCCAATATACAATGGCAGTGATATTGTTGATAGGATGCATAGACGAATAGCGCAAGAGCAAGTAACGCGTACAAAGAAGATAAGCTGCTACTACTACCGCCTGTCATTGAATGGATAGACAAGTCAGTATTATCATGACACCAAATAGCCAGACATGTTACTAGATAATAACTCATACCGACCACATAATGTCCAATATGCATTCTGGCATTGGAGGATGGTCTCTCCACGAATAGACACTCATAGTAGCGACGTAAAAGTTGGATCTGCATTAAATACGCGACAATTATCGTACGCTTAGAGTGAATTGCCATGACACTCCTAAATGGATTGTACAGTGGCATTATCGTAGTATCTACTAGCAAGTACGCGTTCCATAAAGCGCCCAATAGATAAAAGTCACGGAATCGACGTTTAGATATCGTTAGATTAACATATTGCATCCAGCTATCAGAAGAAGCGGAAGAAGCGGAAGCGGAAGAAGTGGCAGTGGTACGCACTTTACCGTAGAATAAAAATAAACGTCGCAAAGTAGCAGTACTCGTGGTTAGTATGACTGCCACCGACATACCAATATAATAAATACTTAACTAATAGTAGAATGGTAATTGAGCAAGATTCAACAACATATTACTTTGTAGTAATGTAAACTGAGTAGAATAGTTTAGTAAGAGGGATAAAAGCAATGAACAAAATGAAACAAAAGTTAAAGGCTAGCATTGTTTATCAATTAGAAAACCTTGTTCTTATTGCTTGACTAATCATCCACCATTACGATTCGACCCTTCCCCAACCACCACCGCCTGGTGTACAAATACGCACTCGATCACCCTTCGTGACTATTAGCGTGTTTTTGCCGCCTACATTCAAGGTGACACCCTTCGATGTACGTATCCAGAGATTGAGTCCCGATTCACCGGGTTCGCCACCGGCCAATCCATAAGGACGATAGACGCGTCTTTCCGTAAGAAGTGACACTTGTAGATGATCCTCGAGGAATTCTAGTTCACGAATAACACCATCGCCACCTTGATATTGTCCTTTTCCACCGGATCCTAGTATAATTAACTGGATTAGCATTCACTTGCATAAGCAACATACGAATGATGCAATAGTATCCATCATTACCCGAACGTAAAGAGAATTCATGAAGAATAACCGGATATCGTTGTTCCAATACTTCAGGATCGGTAATACGCGTATTTGTCATATGCTATTATTTCATTCTATCATTTAATAATATTACATAGCACATTTACTAATATTCGCTTACCGTATGAACGCCACCTATTCACATCATTATATTAGAATAAATTAGTATAACGGCTAACGTGTATACACATTATCGTTACTATGGTCACTTACTCTTTCCATGCCAAGTAGGACCCTATTCATTATTGTCATCGATGTTATTAGTTTATTCGTTGTACGCTTGTTCTACTTACTGCACCGCTGCCTATAATCGCCTTTATTAGTATTTACATAATAGCAATAATTATTTACTTACCACCAGCAATAGTCTCGTAATAGCCCCATCCTGCCTTAATGACATGCTCATCGTCTGATGATTTACCTCCTGTACCAAAGGTGAAGTTATTGCAGTCACCTTGAGATGCTGCACACGCATTAAACGCGCGTAATACAACATCGACTAGACGTTGACTGGTTAGTACGTTACCACCTACTACGGCGGCATCTTCATTAGGCGATAATAGACTGCCGGGTGGAATGTAAACATCAATAGGTACCAAGCAGCCCTGATTCAATGGAATATCCTGTTGAACTAGACATCGTAGACAGTAGATAATAGCACTATGCGACACCTAGACATGACAACATTAAAGTCATATGTACGTACGTACAATTATCATCATTTAAACTTACAGATGGTGGCGTATTCCAATTACCTAATAAGCAATATTATATATCAATGCTAATGCACTACTAGACTGTAACTTACCATATACTTGATGAGCAGTGCCTGTGAAATCGAATAGCGCTGAACCCTTCTCCTCGTCAATGGTCACTTTTAATCGTATGGGCGAGCCATCATCCATGTAGTCGACCGCTTCAAGCGCTTGTCCCTTGTAGCGACGACTAGTCTCGCGTAATAAATCACGAACGGCCATTTCCGCATTCTCCCGTATATGATACATGTAGGCGTGCACCGTGTCTAAACCATACTCGGCTACCAATGCATGCATCAGTTGGATACCCTTGTGATTAGCTGCAACTTGTGCCTTTAAATCTGATATATTATCCCTATGATGCATTTATTAGTAATTACTACATTATTATTGCTATTATTTACCGTAGACAGCGTGTACCACTACATCCGGGGTATTTAGCCGGTTCCACTAGTAGTATACGTGTAATCTCATCCAGTTGGAATACACCTTGATCGACCAGCTTAAACGAGATGATAGCCGCACCCTCCTGATATAATTCCTTAGAATGCGGTGGCATGGATCCTAATGCAAGTTGTATATGTATATATACAGTATTAGCTAATGGCAATCGACATTAATCGATTCTCTCTACATACCAGGCAATATACCACCGATATCCGCATGATGGGCACGAGATGCAACAAAGAATATAATTTTGCCTTGACTGAATACCGGTGTAATAACCGTAATATCTAATGATATCCACGATGATCAGTCTGTTTATCGATCTATACATTGCAATGCTACCCTCATAACTATTTACCTGGCAAGTGAGATCCGCCTGCTTGTGGATGATTCGTTACGATAACATCGCCCTCGCGTATATTTCCCTTGTAGTGAGCCATTTGGAATTTAACAGCATGACTTAAACTACCAAGATGGACGGGAATATGTGGTGCTATCACACAATTAGTATTATCTCTCTCATTTCTAGTATATGTATAAATATATATATATATGCTGTAACTAACCATTAGCCACTAATCCACCATCAGGTCCGAAGATGGCACACGAGAAATCAAGTCGTTCCTTGACATTGGTGGACACGGCCGTTTTACGAAGAGCCTCGCCCATTTGCTCAGCGATCCCCATAAATCGATGACCAAACACGGCCAACATGGCGGGATCTTTCTCCGTACCGATAACCTTACGCCTACTTAGCGATTGTCCTTCGTTGGATTCACTCGATGGATCGACGTCCACCTTGAGTATGACGTGTTCCGGCAGTATGAGTGCCATACACTGTGGTTCAACGACAATCGTGTGGTGTCGATCGATAAGCAGGGCGGGACCGTGTAAGCGTGCACCCGTCGGCTGTTTATCCAACAGGTAAACTCGAGTATCCAATCGTTCACTACCACCAAAATAGACGGGTACTATTTCCGTGGATACACCAGAAGGTGCTGCTGCTGCTGCTGCTGCCGTATTCGATTGAAGCCATTGATTTGCCAATTCGAATGGTGACGTAGATCCATTGCTACGTGCTGTTTTACCGGTAGCACGTACACGAACATCGTCAATTAGAATGGGACGATCCGGTAGGATGAAACCGAATTCACGCTGATGCACCTTGGTAAATTGCTCCTTAAACTCCCAATTAGCACTTGTGGTCATCATGGATGTATCGGTGCCCTGGTAGCGTAGATTAAGGAATAGCTCGTGCCCGATCTGTTCCTGTGTAAATCCGCGCGTCTTTAACGCTTCCTCGGATCGATTTGCCAATTGTTCAGCGCGTTTCTTCAGCTCCGGTAGTATTTTGTCATCGAGTGTTGCTGAGAATGGCTCACGCTCTTCGTGGACAACATCGGCCAACGACAGGCCATAGGCTGACAACACGGAGGCATGTCGATGCAGTATTACCGTTTCAATACCAAGCGACCTAGCAATGGCACAGGCATGCTGACCCCCTGCACCACCGAAACAAGCTAGAGCATGATTAGACGCCGGATGTCCCTTGGCTTCCGTTAATGCTCGAATGGGACGACACATGGCCTCGTTGGCCACTTGTAGGAAACTAGTACTTGTCAATTAGTATTTGCGTATGCTAGCAGTGCACGTACATACCCATATGCTACCTGATCAATAGTCAGTTCAGGTCTATCGTCATTGCGCATAACTTTATTGATTTCTTTGGCCAACACGTCAAACTGCTGTCGAGCAGCTTCCATGTCCAGTGATTGATCCTCATTAGGACCGAATATCTTGGGGAAGTAGTCGGGTAGTAGACGTCCCGTCACCAGATTAGCATCTGAAATGGTGAGTGGTCCGCCTTTCCTGTAACAGACAGGACCTGGATGTGCACCAGCACTCTAATAATAACGATTATAAATACATGAATAGTTTACTAGTGATAACTATCTAGATTACCTCGGGTCCAACATCGAATAAACCATTACGGAAGAATAAACGTGATCCACCACCTGCTGCCACCTAATAATAATAGCAATAATAGTCGTTAATAAATCATGTATATGTATATAGTCAAATGTTTATTATCTACCGTATGAATATCAAGTTGCGATGCTTGTAGGGTGACACCTGCTACATGCGCCTCGAAAACATGTTCGTAACTTCCATCGTATCGTGATACATCTAGTAATAAATTAATAATGCTTATCATTACCATTACTATTGGTGCTATCAGTTACCGGTACTAGTGCCACCCATATCGAATCCAATGATGGGCACCTTATCCTTTTTATCCCAACTAGTCATAGCGTAACCTAATATTAAAATGAAATCAACAATAATTAGATTAGACGTAATCAATATAAATCGATGAATATTCGTATGTGTTACCTACCAACTACACCGCCGGCTGGTCCACTTACAACTGCACCGGCACCCTTGGCCTCGGTAATTTCACAGAGACCGCCGTCACTTCGCATGAATAGGACACGATTGGCAAAGTCATCGTTATCACCGGCAAATCCTTGTAAGAATCCGTTCACGTAATCCTGTAGCACCGGTGTCAGGTAAGCATTGGCTACGGTCGAATGAGCGCGTGGCACAAAGTGTTGTACGGCTTCAGAGGTGAACACTTGCTCAAATCCAATAGTAGATGCCAATTTAGCGATCGCTTGCTCATGTTCTAGTTGTCATCAAGTATTAACACTTAGTGCTTGGTTAATATCAATAACTTACCGGTGAATGTATACGCATGCAATAGACAAATGGCCAAACTTTTGATGCCTTTAGCGTGAATAGCTTTTAATGCCTCTTCAACGACAGTTAAGTCTATTCTCAAACATGATTTATTATTATTATTATTATCATTGTTGATCAACGGTATAATAATAGTAACCTACCTGGCTTGCGAATAATACGAACATATTCACCGGATAGACCACGT
>JAIXMF010000165.1:0-28453 GCA_025201365.1 Syncephalis plumigaleata | reverse complement strand
CATTTCAAGTGATACCGCATCAGGATACCTTTCAAATATTTGCTCCACGTGTTGATCGTTTCTATCGACGAACGACGGATCAACGCGTCCTTGTGCCGCGTAGAACGTGTCTGCCGTGACATTAACGCCTGAGATCACATGTTCACGACCGACCTGTTGTCCAAGTTGTTCTCTTAACGCGGCAGTTAGTTCCGTATCAGCCGGGAATACCCGAGAGAACATGTAACAATTGTTGGATTTACTGGCAACAGTAGTGGTGGTAGTAGTAGTAGTAGTGATATCATCATTACTCGTTGTTACACTCGTAGAATTCGTTAAATCGATGAACGCATCGAATTGACGTGTAACAGCGGCTGACCCATCGGGTACAATGATATCACCAGCATCGGCGACAGAGGCAATGGCACCACACGTACCAATACGAATGACACACAATGGACCATCAACTACGGCACGAACTTCTCGTAACATGAAATCCATCATAGCCATACCATACCAATGGCAATGATACTGACCGGTTGTCCCATGAATCTACCGGTAATGGTAAGGAATCCACGATGACTTTCACGTTCGAATAGCGGTGCATCCTGGTCAAGTAATGTAGCAAGTCGTCTAGCTCGTTCAGGATCACCCACTGTAAGGATGCGATTGCAAAACTTCACCTCGTTTCAGGCCGACATGGTAGGTGTGACCCTCTGCATCCATAGGGAAGTTGGCATTTTTCATATCAGACGGCATGATGTCAATGCTGTATAATGTGTGTGAAGAAGAGGCTGTTATAGTATATAATAGAATCAAAAGAGAGATAGATAGAAAGAGTAAGAGTAAGAGTAGAGTAGTAGCAAAGAGATGAACGACAGAGGATTGTAACGGAGTAGCGGAGTCGTGCGAAAATAAACAAAAAAATAAATAATGAAACACCGCCATGAACAAGTTGAAATATACGAAATTCGACCATTTCCATCACGTGGCATCTCTTTAAGGCACATGGAAAAACGCCTTATTGTAACAGTTGCATTCACACTAGTTTAAACTCCGTATTTTATTGCAACAGATTATTTTACAACTAGTTCCTCATCTACACTACTAAAAGACTCTAACAATGCTACATGTTCACTCATGAATAAAGCGAACTAGTAAGATGCATCATCTTGCACATCTACAACCAAATATCTTATTGAACTAAACCATTGCAGTTGTAATACCCTTTGATGTTTAATGGTTATATGAGTAGGTTGCAACTTGTTTGTTGTTTTGTTTTGTTCTTGTTATTGTTTCAACTTTGTTGTGAGGTAGTTCAAGTGATACTATAGAGTGGGCTACTAGTCCAATGGCCTTTGGACCATGCAACCAAGTGTAAAACAAACTTGACGGCTAATCTACATACACATACGTAGACTCACGCGACTCGTTCTAAGAAAGATAAGAAGATGGAAGAAGAATGAAGAAGAATGAAGAAACACTTGAAACAATACATTCCTGTATTAAATCATAGAGGTAAAGCCATGCTATCCTTTAGTATATTAATAACACAGTTCCAAGCACTTCTATTCATTATAGGAGTGAGTATATTCGATATAGTCCTTCTTATCAATTCGGTGAATTACAAGAATATCCTGTATTTTGCCAAGAATTCTTAGTTCAACTGACGTCAGCGCGTCTGTTCTCAGTGCCATTCTCATTGCTAGATAAGGGTGAACAGAGTTGGTACCACTATTTTGTGCACTGTTCTAAAAATAGATGTCACATCATTGAGAAAGGAAGTAGCATCATTACCACTTCTTATCAGTCTATGAAAAGCATACCTGTACGTGTGTGTGTGTGTGTGTGTGCGTGTACGTGTGTAGACATGTGTGTGTACAAGAAGTGTTCCATTGTTACTTGTTCTGTTGTGGTTGTGATTGTGGTTGTTGTTCTAGTAGTAGTGAGAGTAACTCCAATGGCCAATTGAAACATCCAGTCACAGATGAGCAATATCGGCATTAGCGCTCGGCTTGAGACCCGTTCCGTTGACCGCCGATCCTAGGCCCCTTCGGCTATAAAACGACGACGCCGACAAACTTGCTGGACGGGGGTAACTTATCTCAGCACCGTTCAGTTCCATCTTGTCATTGCCTCCATCAGCAATTATCATCTTGCTTTTCTACTTCAAACGTAACTTAGCAAGTTGATCAGCAACAACAACAACAACAACAACCCTTCATTTAGGTTCATCAAGAGCATATCTTTCTTTTCTTCTACTTTATCAGTTATTGACGCTACTTGTCTGTGTTAGTTCGGCACATTCATACTTTTGCATTACACACACACCATCTTCTATCACTCAGCTTTCATCATGCGTACTTTTACCGCCCTCCTCGCTCTAGCTGCCATTGCCGGTATGGCCACTGCTAGCCCACAACAAACACAACCATCCATTACGCTACCAGCCAACTTGCCTTCCAACTTGCCTTCCAACCTACCTTCCAATCTACCTTCCAACTTGCCTTCCAACTTGCCTTCCAACTTGCCTTCCAATCTACCATCACTCCCTGGCACTGGTGCCAGCAGCAGTGGTGGTAATAGCTCTCCAGCTGCTACTCCAAGCAATGGCGCCAACAAGCCATCCGCACCCGCACCAACTGGTGCTGCCGGTGGTTCCGCCGATACCGGTAGCGGTAACAACAAACCAACCACTGGTGGCAACACCAATACGAACAAGCCAGTAGAAGATACCACCAACTCCGCTACGGCACACCGTCTAGGTGATGCCAGCACTCTAGGTTTGGCAGCTGGTGTCGTCGCTTTGTTGGCCGTCTACTAAAATAAGCCACCGTTACTTGCTCGCTTATTTCCTGTTGATTTGTGATCAGAGACTTGGCTCATTTATATGACCAGTCTGTGTTATTTCTATTAACAACAATGTTCGTATTATTATCATATGAGATGATCCTCAAACATATACTCTGTTGTCTTCCTCTTCATTCATCAGTGTGATCTACCATGTAATAATTGTTATTCATTCATTCATGCACTCATTCATGTTGTAAGGACACAGGTGCAAATATTACATGTGAATACGTAGGAATAAGCGAATGGCCATTGAATACGATCATCAATCCATCAATAAATGACAACTATTATCATTACTAGTGCTATACTACATCTGTATGATTAATGTCCTATACTCTTGTTAGAATGATGCACTATTATCAGTTTCATACATTGTCAAGTGTATAGATAAAACAGTTTTATCGATTGTTCGCTATCATGTATTCAATACCAATAGAGAATATCTATGTATTTATGTATTTATGTGGCATGTCTTGTCTCAATAGACATCACATACTATTCTTTTGTTTTGTTCTTTGATATGATACACACATAGGCACACGTATACACTCCGTTGAACAAGCATCTCAATGTCGGTGACAACGGGTCATTAGGAGTGAACGACATCTTCAGGGCCTATGCTAAAACGGGTCAACCCATTCGGTGATTCACTCAGTTAGTGTTCTGTCCTAACAATTATACTGAGCGATCATTGCCGGTTGAACTACCGACAACAACGGAGCTTATTCCGCTTGCTCGTTTATGTTAACTGCAAGACCATTTGTGATCAGTAGTATTCTCATATCCATTTAATTGGCAATGTCAATGATGCTATTTGTATGTTCTTTAATTAGTGATTGCCATATTCTACATAGCTGCGGAATGTCGGTTTTCTCTTAATTTCAACTATGCGATACATTCCAATTTCCCCTTTGCATCTGCGTTATGCAGGCTGTCAACGTATCATCATCCAGCCATTCAGTCATCACACACCGGTTCGCTCCTTGTCTAGTCGTGTAGAATCGCATCTCCTCCTCTTCCTTCTCTTCCTCTTGTTCTTCGTATACCACCAATTACTTTTACAAAAAGGGTGCATTTCTTATCGTCATTGTTGTGGTGGTGGTTATTGTTGTTAATAGGGTTGTGTTCTATTAAAAAATACTAACCAACTACATTATGCTATAATTACCGATAATTCTCGAAACATAACACGTTTATTCTCAGCTCGTGCTTACTCCTTCCTCTTTGCCTAGTCACCATAATATAACCGGACCTCTCCCTATACAGACAGACAGACAGACATAGAGAGAGAGAAACATAGAGACATAGAGACAGAGAAAGAAAGCGACACCCACACACAGTCACACACCCGTTCACTGAAGCAACAAGTGGAATATCTATTTATAAGGCTTGCTGCACTTACTACACATCAGACCATCTCATTCGACATTCGCACACACACACTTGTCCACTTACTTTTTCTCTTCTCTTTTTTCTTAACTTACCATTGTGTCATTACACTCAACTTATCCTGCTTACCCGTCGTACTTTCATCATTTCTTGTCAGCGACAGAATCCCTCTGTGTCTACCACTGTCTCTAGTCAAATCTATCCGGTTAAACGGTCTCTATCCCTTGTCGATATACTATTTGCTTTTCTTTCAACGGACAACTAACAGATTTGCTGGGTTTTACCGTTTCTTGCTTTTTTAAACTTTCATTTGCTTCTTCTCTCTACTCTATTAGAGGATTTATTGCTTTCACTTACTTTTTCAACTTGTCTCTCTCCCTCCCTCTGTCTCATTCGTCTCATAGAGTATAACCGCTCTACTTGACAGTATAAACCAGTATTGGCTACATAACCGGTAGACCTTTCTCCTCTATTTCTGCGTGTGTGCGTGTGTGTATGCGTGTGTTATTCCACTGTAATAACAACTATTGCGACACTTGACACTCAGTACTTACTCAGTACTCACTCAGCACTCACTCAGTATTTACTCGACACTCACTCAACACTCACTCAACGCACACACACACATACACACAAACCTACTTGTTAATCAGTCATCCTTTTATCCTTAAATTCTTTTCTTCTTTCCCTTCCAATAACCGTAACACTCTTTACCAATGACACTTTGTGTAAGTGCTGCAGCCCCTGGAATGCTAGAACAGACGCAGTCACCTCCATTGGCGCAGCCTACTGCTACCATGCGGCGTCATCGTCGTCGTTCCAGTCATCATTTGTTAATGGCGCTACCGGCCCGTCCCGTCTCTACATCGCCTTATATCAATAACCCGCCCTATCCTACGCATAGGCCTAGACCCGTCACTCCCGAGGATAATCAACAACCATTCGGCAATATCGGTGCAGTCGGTTCATTGATAGACGACAATGATTGTAATCCAATTCCACGTAGTCAATCGGTACGTCTTAGTCGTGATGCTGATGGCGGTAACGCACCTCCTCTGCGTCCATTAGACATTCTAGCGCCATGTCCAAAGAAGGCGGGCGGTCGTGTTGGATCAGGTTGGCAACGTTGGATGGCGGCATTCCCGCCTACCTCCACTGCGGCAGCTCCCGAGACTGACTCGCGACAGAGTGGACGTATGCTTGCTCGTCCATTAAGCTTCTGTTTTGGAGAGGATTTAGAATTAGACGGCGATATCACCGAGATGAACGACCGTATAGCTTCACTACAGCGTGAATTTAGCAATACACGTCAAGCACGCGTGGAGGCGGAAGCTGAAGCGGAAGCATTAGCTCCGGTTGTAGTAGATCTATCATTGTCCGCCTCCTCTGAAGCGCCCTTACTCGATGATTTGATGCGTGTGTCGGCAGCACCTACCACTGCTCCATTACCGGGACAGCAGCCATCTTCAAATGTAACCTATAGACCTAAAATTACCATTCCTACTGATCGTGAGAAGCAATCAAACCGTGGACCCATATCGGCAGCCGGCGAATCGGCAGCTATGGCCGAACTCATGGGTATCTTTTCCAATCCAAGCGGTTCACCCACAAGTCTCGTAGGCGGTGAATTGCCGATTCCTCCTATGCCGACACTCGTTGAGTCGGATAATACAACGAGTGCAACGACCGCAGGACTACAAGTGGCTATACCCGCTACCACTCCTACATTGACGGCCATTCTGGAAGCGGCCATCATGGGCGGTGATAGCGATACTGATAATGATAGCAGCAGTAATAGCCAATACAACAGCGACTACGATCATGTTAATAGCAACACTAGCAGCAATAATACAGAACAACCTACTTCATGGAGAACAAGCGGCGATTTCACCAATGTAGAAAATAATAGTGAATCAACGCGTAAATCACGTAAACTCCCACCTCCTCGTCTTAGTGTCAATACATCGGTTGCCGACATGTCAAGCAACAACAGCAACAATAGTAGTTCATTATCTGCCACTTCAGTTTCAAGTGTCACCTCTTTAGATCAAGCAATAGTAGCCACTACTACTACTTCATCGGTGACTACTCTATCATCAGATACAGTGATGACTAGTGATCATCAGCAACTACAACAACACAACTACGACGAGGATATCAACATGTTGGAGCGTGGTAATACACCAACATTAATATCATCGCTTACCATGCTACAACCACATCTGGACGACAGTATCAATCCAGGTGATATTGGACGTTCTCCCATTGTACGTACAACGAATCCCGTTCCACTCGACTGGTCATTTGCTACTACACCTCGTGTGCCAAAACATCCAATTGCACCGATTGGACCCACCGATGTAGCAGATGACGACGATAGTGATCTAGTAGCAGCAGCAGCAGCAGCAAATAATCACAGTATATATAACAATGCAACATTACCAGCAACACCATCTTCATTATCCATAACAACTACTAGTACTTCAATAGTAACAACAACAGCAACAACAACAACAACAACAACATCCTCATCCTCCAATGTACCTTTATCCGGACAACTCGCCTCCGAGACTATCGTCAATGGTGGTGTTCACCATGCTATGGCAGCAGCAGCCACGGCCAACTTTCTCAGTATTGCACCACCCGGTCGACCAAGTGCCCCGCTTAATGCCGCTACACATGCAATCCCTGGTGCTGATGGTTCGACTACGGGTGCACCACCAGCCGGCTATCAACGTCCAAGAAGCTTTAGCGTGAGTGTTGCTTCCGCTCGAACAGCAACCCTTAATCGATTGGGACTACGTCGAATCTAGAACAGACTATATATATATATCGTTTACAAGTAGAGAAAGAAAGAAGGAAACAATAGTACTACTTGCTTTCTCAATACTTGCACTTACCATTATAGACGGCCCCTTTAGCATTCGATGCATTGTGTTGTTCGCACACTCTTTCTTTTCGTATACCACCATTGATCCTGTGTACTTGCGGATCAATCTTTAGTTATATGCTGTACATACTGTAACAATCTGCGTATTTGTACACGAAAGGTTGTCTTCTTTTCCCTAAAGAAGAGAATATACATATATGATGATCACTTTAGAGTCAATCAATCAATCAATCAATCAATCAATCAATATAACCATCTATATAATATTTTCTCTTTTACTCTCAATATACGTACACATAGTTTACTACATACATACATACATACATACATATATATATATCAATTATAATTGCTGTAGATCAGTGGACATTTCAATAATGATGATGATTGTCCATTGTGTATTAAGCAGCCATGTCTATCTTACTAATTGTTGCTATTATTGTTATTACTATTGTTGTTGCTGTTATTATTACGGCAAGAACATCTTTCTAAATAATCTCTTTCTTTTTATTAATACAATTGTTTGTTTGTTTGTTAGTTACTCATTGAATAAAGTAATTTACTAATAGGATAATGTGTTCAAAATTGCAAATATCATTGTTGATATGTAGATTACGTATAATTATAATTAATATTTATTATCACAGGTTGAATTGAATTGATGAGATGATGAGACTGCCGCGTAGTATAGGTTAATAGTTAATACTAATATAATAGCATTCTTATTATCATGATCATTACACTATTCTTCGGATGCCATTCGACGTGAACGTGAACGTGTTGCCACACCACCACCACCACCAGTAGTAGTAGTAGTAGTAGTAGTAGTAGTAGCTGTACTTGTTGCCTTGCCATTACTACTTGCTAGATTACGTCCAAGTTTGTCTATTGAAGAAGACGAAGACACTTTATCATTGGTGCGCATAGCCACGAATGAACGATAAGGCTGATCTCGATTTGGCACTGTAGGAGTGGATGCAACAGCTGGTGGTGCAGCTACCAACATACCACCAGCTACCATGAGAGCAGCACCGAACCACCAACGCATAGCTAAAGGTTCATTAAAACATACATGTCCAAATAATGCCTATAGTAATAGTAATAGTCATAATCATGAGTATTAATAAGCAATAGAAATGACTATACCACAACAAGTATGACTTACTGTAAAGCAAAAGTTGGCACAGCTATTGATCACCGTTACACGGGCAGATGATTGCGTACGGCTAAGTGATTTGGTGAAAAAGGCCCACATGGCGGCATTGGCTAGGATCATAGCGCCGGCAAAAAGGGCGCGTACCAACCAAAGGGTCTATAAATAGACGAGTAGACAAATAAAGAATGTAGCATATGAGTGACATAGCCAGTTATAATACAAGAATAGGTGTGTTTGTGCGTGTGTGCGTGTATGTAGTCATAGAGGCACGACGGTGGAATGCCAAGAATTCGTCATTCCTAGTGGTGTTACCCCCCTCCAAACATACTACACTAGCAATTTACTTACCTGATTCAAATCGAGTAGAATGTCCAAGTCAAGCTTCTGTATGAAGTAGTACGCGGTACTGGCTGCACTTGCTGTACGCTCCTCCATGGCCAGTTTACCGAATAGACTAGCGGTAGCTGCACTTAGACCGGCCAATACCGCGAGTAACACTTCAGAGCGTAAAGGTTTACGTGTTGGTCGCTTCTCAACGGGAAGTGTAGCATGATAGTTATCATAATCGATGGGTGGCATATCGATAATAAACAGAAAGAAGACGAAGAAGGTAAAGGAGACGAAGGAGAAGCAAGATACAGTAAGAAGTAGTGGTAATAAATGCGGCGATAGTATTTCTATCGTAGTTGTTACTGCTGCTGTTGTTGTTTCTCTTCCGCTATCCTATGGCAATAGATAACCGTTTAGGTGCAAGACAATAGTAACAAGACCAGATATGAAATGAAATAGAGCTGTAAGCTGTAGCTATGACAGTATAGAAGGAGGAGTAAGAAGAAAAAAGAAAATGGCTTTTTTGCATACGATGACGATTAGAAAAAAGCGTGGCAATGTGAATCTTATCGCTAATTAAATAGTAATCGCTGTAGTAGTAGTAGTAGTAGTAGCAATAGCAATAGCAACCATATTAGTAAGTGTCTAATGGAACTGATAATCCCACATGTCAGGGAAGCTTACAGCACACACACCGACACAGACACATCTACCCTACATACATACATACATACATACATACATAAAGAGAAAGAGAACTGACTGGATTTGTTGTAGTACCTCAATGCCCAATGCTACCTATTTGATCTACCCTTCTTATCCTTCCTATCTATTCAATTACTCGTCCATATGCTCATGCTATGTCATTGAATAGATCCATTCGCATTACGCTATTTGAAAAAAGTGAATAAAAGTCGCCGGTCCAATCCGATGATGTGCTCGATTAGTCACGAAAGTTTTTCCGTCACCGAAATTCGGTGTTTAGTATAATTGGCACACATACTATATGAATGAAGATATATCAACAGTGTAACAACGTAGTATATTATGTAGGAAATCATACGGGATAAGAATGTTAATGTGATATTATAAATGAGTGCCATTTCACTATTCGATGACATGCGCTCATGACAATTCTAGTTTTATCGTATAGAATAAAGCAATAACGATGTAGGTTAACTTTATCTACATAAAATGTACAGTTTAAGTTTATAATTACTAGCATTGTTGATTGTTTTTACTTTTAATAACAAAGCACATCAAATCAAATTAAAAAGTCGTCAACTCGCTTTTTTCTTACCTTTAGTAGTATTTCGCGACTTTAGTCACGACCATAGCCATATAGTTATTCACTTTCTAGTGGCGTTGATTAGGGTTGTTGCTTCATCCATCCTGCTATATTGGAAATATTACGGTGGTAGTGGAAGATTAGTCATTTCTATTCTATAATATACGCGATATAACCTATTTAGAATATCATAATGTTTGGTGGTAAGTATTGTGTATTCGTGATAGTAGTATATATATAGTTAGAGAGACGCGTATTATAATCATGGATCTAATGAAAGACTATACGCAATCAATATAGGATTCGGCGGTACTGCAACGGCTAATCCACCTGCATCCTCCGGAGGTGGATTTACCTTTGGTGGTCAGGCTGCAACTACTGCACCGTCGTCAGCGCCATTTGGTGGATTCGGTGCACAACAACCGGCAACATCTACGGCAACCACAGGAGCAACCACAGGAGGATTCGGATTTGGTGCACAGCAACAGCCTGCTACTTCTACAGCAACTACAGGCGGATTCGGATTCGGAGGTCAGCCAGCTACATCCACGGCGACTACAGGAGGATTCGGATTTGGTGCACAACAACAACCTGCTACATCCACGGCGACTACAGGCGGATTCGGGTTTGGCGGGCAATCTGCTGCGACAACTTCAACTGCACAGCCGAGTACAGGATTATTTGGTGCGGCTACAGGCCCAACTACAGGTGGATTTGGTGCACAACAACAACCAGCCACATCAACAGCTACAGCCGGTGGGTTATTCGGTGCGAAACCAGCAACAGGAGGATTTGGATTTGGAGCGCAACAGCAACAACCTGCTACATCAACGGCTACTACAGGAGGATTATTCGGTGCGAAACCAGCAACAGGAGGATTTGGATTTGGTGCACAGCAACAACCAGCCGCATCAACAGCTACCGCTGGTGGATTATTCGGTGCACAGCAAGCGACAGCTGGTAGTACATTTGGTTTTGGTGCAGCTAATGCAGCAGCCCGACCTGCTCCCACCGCAAATCTAGCTTCATCTGCTCTACTTGGTAATGAATGAAACACACACAAATATGTATACAGGTGTACTAATATCAATATCTCATAGGTTCTACTGCTACACCTACTGCGCAAGAACAGCTAGAAGCTCTCAAGACTGACTGGGATACCACAAGTCCACTATGCCAGCTACAGGTTCGTTATTATTGAGAAAACAATAGAGATAGCAAAGAACTTAATGTTTGTTATTATTATTTATACAGCACTATTTATACAATCTTGTCCATCCAAGTGAAGTCAACCTTTATCAATGTCCTCCTAATCAAAATGAAACATTATGGCGACAAGCACAACGTGATAATCCTGATCCTTCATGGTAATACTTATATACATGAAACTCTAATTTATAAACTAACTAACTAATTATTATTATCATTGATACTACTGCTAGTCTTGTCCCGGTATTGGCAGTAGGATTTGGTGACTTGGAGAAACGACTTGAACAACAACGTATACAAACAGTCGCTCATGATGCTAAACTAAAGGTAAGTCAATGTTGCTAATAATCATGATTATGTATATATATATATAGAGAGGTATGCTTATTATGAATAATAGGAAGTACGTAAAAAACTAGAAGATCTACAGCAAACACACGATTTAAATACGGCGTCGAAACTGGCGGAATTCCGACGTCGTCAACTTGTACTAATGCAACGTGTTCTCGATGTTAGTAACTATTCATCATTATTTATTACCATCAGTCGTGCTAACTATTACATGATTAGATTATGCGTAAAATACATTTATTACGATCACATGGTCGTTCCTTACGACCTGAGGAAGAAGTGTTACGTGGTCGACTTGAACGACTACAGCAACGACTCATGCGTCCGGGTCAGTATCGTGCTCGATTACAGGAACTTACCGTGCTATTGGAGCGAACAGTCGAGCATCGTAGACTCGAGGGTAGCATGACATGGGGTGTACCCGATGACAATCGATTAGCACGTACACAACGAGCACTCGAAGAGCAACAGCGTGGTATTGCACATCTAATCGATGTACTTGAATCCGATAGTCGAGACGTAGATATTATGGAGCATGGTCATAATATAAGTCGAGTGGACTAGACGGAATAGGTCATTTCATTTCCTCCTTCTTCTTCGTTTATTACTACATCATCGTCGTCATCATTTATATAAAGTCAATTATGAAGAGAAAGAAGATTTATTAAATTATTCATGTTCATGTCTATTATTACTGACTGTTGTTGTTGTTATTGTCATCGTCATCTAGTGTAACTACCGCGCTATGCTTCTCTAGTTCAGGATATAGTGGATGATTAACGCCCAGTATATAAGTGATCGAGCATTGCTCGTAGTATTTATCCATACACTCCAGTGTACTAATGACATTATCGAGTAGATATGACTGTCCCACTGTCATACCACTTAGTTTGTCATTTCTTACATGAGTGACATGGACATGTAGATGATCTAGTAGTTTTGTTATCAAGTTAACGCAGTTCATTCTCGTGTTCTACATCACAATGACTTACAATAAGTAGGCTGATAATGGAAGAATAAACGTAGCTGATGTCCGGGTAGGTTAAATCGTTCGTATGCCACCTTTCTAATTCTATCACGCATACCGCGTAGTAATGGAAGATGACAAGCGCGTAAATCACGTAAAGAACGAATACCATGAGCTTGTGATATGGCCACTAAGTATAAACTTTCCATCGTTTGTCCATCCCATTTACTATAATAAATATTAGTAGTGATTATTGCTACTGCTATTATAGCTAATGCATCATGATTGCTTACCTATCCGGTAAAAGTACGAATCCAGTATGTGGATCTGGATCTTGGTAGAGTATACGATCCTGCTCGGATATGCCATTCAAGATGTTGTAAATCCATTGTAGTCGAGATGGAGAAAGGGCGGTGATATACGGCACTACTACGGATGTATAGATTTCTGCCGTTTCACGAATAACTCGTTGTTCCTGATAAGTGTACTTACGGATATGCTATAAATGACGACGCGTCAATAACAGTGTCAACAAATGATAGTAGGAGAGTTGATCAATTCTCGATGTTACTTACAGCTTCCGTTGCCGGATAGATAATGGTCATTTTAACATCCCACCAGTCATACTCGATACTAGTGCTACTCGAGGCTGTCTCTGAACTACCGTCACGAGTAGTGTCTATCGTGTTCACGATGGATGTTGGTGTCTCGTTGAATTTACCCTTAAGCCAGTGGTACACGTCATTCCGTCCTGTCACTTGTGTTTCGCCTAAACGTCGTTGCGTAAAGAGTGTAATCTCAGAAGGAGTAAAGTGCAGTTTCTCGGCAATAAGTAGCGTGTCTACGGGTTCACCACTAGCGATAGATGGGTCAGGCAGGGTTCCCAGTAGGAATATCGCTTTACTGTAAGGTTCTTTAGCGGTTATTTAGATTACTGAAATGTATCCTTGTTATCGCGTGTAGTAGTTTACCTTCATTAAGTATGCGAGTCAACTTGAATTGTCGAATATCCACCGTTGAAGACGTGTCAACAACGGCATTGTCCAACGTAGTATTGGGTGTCGTTGATGCCATAGTGACAGCCGCTACTATAATAATAATAATAATAATAATAAAGAACTAGAAAGCGATATGTGGTTTATGCTTGTTTGCGCATCACCATTGAATCAAACGTGGATAGATATCATTTTTTTCATTTTGATTTGTTTACATTCATATTAATAAATCAATTCACATCATCATTACAATAGATTGTTTGATGACGTTAACTACAGTCATGTAATAGTAATACATAAAGTGTATCGTGTATTTATTGTTAGATGATAATTGGAAGCAATTGAGTTGTTTAAATTACAAACAAGAAAGTTGACATCGGTATGCCTTCTTCGTTTCTCAGAATAGTAGTGGTAGTTTCTCTTCCTCGTAGGTGTTCAGCTCGACTATCCATTTCCAGTCGTGGTCATCGAGTGAGCTCATCGTATGCTTGCGTGTAAGATTGAATACACCCCATACGCGAGACAGTAGCGTGCTAAGACAAATGTGCCAACGTTTTAGCAGGGCGATATTAGTCACTTCCGAACCAGAGGTGATGGGTAAGAGTACGGCCAGACCTAGTGGGGTAATTTGATCGACCTGCTGCACTTGTAGGATGCGTCGAATGACACGCATAATCTGATCGAGTAAGCGTAGTCTGACCATATTCGTTTGCAGTAACAGTCGGATTGTATTGATTTGTGGCATGTTAGGCTGCCAGTCGGCATCGGTGCGTACATCCGACGGCATAAGCTCGAGTAGAGCATCACGAACAGCATCGGTAATTAATCCGTAGGGGAATTGCTGGCAAACATACTTTAAATGTGCCGCCACCAAACGAGGATCAATAATGGGCGGACCAATTGGCGAGTAAGTCTCGGTGTTCTTTGTTGCTTTTGAGCCACTCTTATTGCTGCTGTTGCTGTTGCTGCCATGCTCAATCTCATCGTGAATCGCATCCTCTTGCCTTTTGAATTGCGGATATCGTTTGTAAAATGTCGAGAAAAAGTGTTCCCGATACACTTCCAGTCCCATTGCGTTGATCTTGCGTAACTCTGCTCGATCGGGACTTTCTCTTAGCCAATGACTTGCCGTGGCCACATCTAATGATGGAAATGAAGAGGCAGTAAAGAAGTAATTGATTAGTTAGTTATTCGCTGGTTGTCATCGTCTCTGTTGCTTGACCTCTTACCTGAAGGATCCATTTCATCATCTACTAGGAATTCAACGCATAAGTTAAGTTCCCGTATCAGTTGATGATCGAGAGAAACGCACGTCTGTGGCAATTCATGAATAAGTCGTGCCATGATGTTCGCTGACAAAGGGATTAGATTAGGTTTACTTGAAACAATGGTTAGTGGCTAACATAAGGTTTTACATGTTGCTGTTGTTATTTTCTCTTTGTTACCTTGGAAATGTATGCATAATTTGTCCAAGGACACGCGCTCGAATATTATGACTATCTTCACTATCATCATCATCATCGTCATCATTGCCGTCAGCATCATCGTTGTCTATATTCTGTTCTAATTCTGTAGTAGATATACAGGATAAATATTCGGTATCGGTGGAAACGGATATGGATGACAATACGCTATGCAATGAAACATGCGATGACTGCATATGATTCAGTTGAGATTCGGTTAATGGCTCCATTGGAGTGCGATTATTAAGGGTCTCTGATGCATCTTGCCAAGCGGGTAGAGCACTTGTTGTGGATATATCGGCCACGGATGATTTTGTTGGATGTGTCGAAGATTGCATTTCAAGAGATGCCATCAAAGACGGTAAATGCGACAAGTGCCGATTAGCAGCTATTGTAGTTGCCAGCGGTACTGCGGATGTTAAACGCGTGGAATTCGGTAGAATAGATTGTTTCGACTCGGATATAGGTGTGGCAACACTCGATGATGATGACGATGATGACGATTCGGATAAATCGGACAACGGAGAGAACTTGCGTGTATCGGATAAAGTAAGCGTGGTATTGCCATTGCAAGGATTTAGTATTGTTGCACTCAAGTGTAAGACTGGATGATTACTATCACCACCAGTAGAGTGGCCATTAGTATCGAGTTTCTGGCTAGTCGAGTGTGCATTAAGGGAATCCTTCCTTGTACCATTACTATTATCGCCAGTGTTGTTGCTGTTGTTGTTAGTATTCATAGTGGAGGGTGCACGACATATATCTTGAATGTGCATTGCCGTCCATGGCTTTTTCTCTACGGCACACGCCAGTGTGTAGGCATTGTTACCGGCCAGATTGGTCATTGTCGGCAACGCTGCTATCACTTTCAAATGCTTTATCATAGTCGTGTTATACTAAGAGGTGAACAAGTTAAACGATCGTTAGCGACGACTACTATTACACGTTGCAATTGGTTGGTTTACCATATTTAATTCGGTAACTGCAACACCATAAATAATACAAAACTGTCGAAGTAGCCAGTCACACTCGTAGGGTTTTACGCTACCCGGTGACTTGGCCATGGCACGTATACAATCCCAGGCAACGTCCACGACTTGCTGTACATACTGGGTCGGTGTCAAGTATTTCCTACTCGAATTGGTGTTCTAAGAAGCAATCAGCTTTAGTGTTATGATGATGAATTAAAACGGGTACACGTATAGCAACTACACATGTATTGTAGTGATTCAAGTACGCTTACATAATCGAAGTTCAAGTGATAACTTTTCTTACGTGCAGACTGGTAACGAATATTCATACCGATCCATCTCATATCGGTTGACATACACAAAGCATTGCGAGAGGTATCCGTTCGGAATAACTGTGCGATCAGCTGTAATAAATAAAAGGGTGCTATATCATCATCATCATCATCATCATCGTAGTAATCCTTATTAGCGACAGGAATCATTTCATGTTTATCATTTACCATAATCATAATAATGCTTTACACGTTCATTAGACTGGTTATTGCTTAGATCGGCACATAGAATGCGTATTCTCTCATGGATTTCAACTACATTCGGAGGCATCGGTGGTTGCTAAATCAATACTGTATTAATGAAAACAACGAGTGATCTATGGGTATGAGTATGCCTGTGCCCATGCTTACATACCTTCATTTCGTTTCGTCGACGATTATTGAGGCTACCATAGTTGATCCAGGTGTTCATCGCCTGTTGCATCTTGGTTGTACGCTGACTAACTGCAAATGCAATACGTGTACTCTGCTGCTTCAGCGACTGAAATGTAAGTCGTGAACCAAGCGGAAAACTTGTCTTTGACCGACGATCATTCAAATTATTGTCAATGGGCATGAAATGCCGTGCGTGTAATTGTGGATGACTGGCTTCCATGTTACTGCTCAAGGATGTCGTACAAATAGATAACGGAAGCAACCCCAACCTTTCTAACTTGAAAATAGACAATAGACGACGCCTGGTGATAATGGGATTCAACGCTTGATTGGGAGATGAATGGATCTCTGAAACGCTGAACTGATGGACAGTCATTAATAATTCAATAGCTCAAAAGAGAAACCGGCACTAGTATATTATTATTACTATTATTAAGTGAGAGAAAAGGAGTGAAGAGTAAAAATGGTATAGTAGTCGGTCGAGCATGCACCAGTTACAACTAATGGAATAAAGGGACTTGTGATTCATAGATTTTTGTTAGACAAAGAAATGGCGTGGAACAAAGAAGAGAACAACCAGTATGAATCGAGCGAGCGAGCGAGCAAATGCGTTCGATTAGGTTAGTTTCCACTAGTTGTAAACAATGATGAATCAATTGGTAGAAGTGACAGAAGAAAGGTGACGATGTCATCAACAATTATGTTTACAAGCGAGGATTGGCTACGATGGTCGGTTTGTTGGTTTGTTGATATGTTTACGTGTAGCTTTGTTGACGATTGGCAACAGCCTCTACCAGCGTTGATAGGGTATGCACGGTGTTCCTTGGCTGCCAAAATATAGTAAAAGTTTGTATATAGGTGCTGGTGAGTGTAACCTGGAGACTTTTCTCGGGCTAATGTAAACAAATCGGTCAAATCTATGTGATCAAGGCTGACACCATCAATATTTTGCAAAACAAATCATCTATAATAGGCGGTTTACGCCTAAGGCCATAGTATTTACTTGTAGAACATGTGACCGTAAACGATTTGTTATGATTAACAACATGATTTCTGAAAAAGAAAACAAGAAAAGTTAGTTGCGTATGCATGCCAATGACATCGCCCCTTGATTGCACCTGCACCACCTTCGGTATTCTAGGGAGTATTGCTTATTTGTGAGTGTTGTCTAGCTAACGGTAATCAGTGCTAGCACATTTCACATGTATAATCATTATTCTTTATCCTATTCGATGAATGAATAACCTTTGCTATTTTATAAGTAGCACTACAACTACTAGTTTTGTGCTCGCTTGATTTGTACTTGATTCCTTTGTACGTTGCTTACAAGTTAATTGCGAGAATCCTGATCGAATAGTTTGTAATAGTTATTATTAAATGTTAGACGAGCATATTTTTATCATTACTATCGATTAGTGTAATGGTCAGAATAGGACATATTTATTCAATAAATGATTGAATGATCTTGTAGATATATCTCTTGGTCCAAGGGATAATGACTTGAATGACATGGACACTAAAGGGTCTTGCATCAATACATTCTTGACTTGAATACCTATAATATCTACTTGATGATGTCCTCGTCTTGTCTGCTTATTTGGGTGTGTGTTAACAATCTCCGATAAGGGTAGGTTTTCGCAACCAGGAGCACGACGAACCAATGCGGGACTAGCTTCAACGGCAACCAGGCTGATGAGGGCGATAACGGCGATGGCAATAGCGATAACGGCAGAGAACTTCATGTTGATGTTGGCCTAGTAGAATGGATAGACAGATAAGCTAACTAGAACGAGAGTAGAAAGTAGAGTAGAGTAGAAGAGTAAGTATGAAGATGGCAAGTTGAGTGTGTCAAAAAGTGCTTGATTTATAGCCGAGATGATGATGATGGATCTTAGTATAGCTAAGTAGCCAATCCATTGCTTGTAGGTAGTACACCGAGAATACAAGCACTAACTTGTATTTGTTGCTTGCAATATAGTTTGGGTGCTCAGAGGTAAGCAATGTCAAGTTGATTCGTCATGTTCATCCTTGCATGATCGCATCAAAAATCATCCAGCAGCATTCATGTAGTATTCCTCTCTCGACATGGGCATACAACGAATGACCGTTAAATTCACATGCCAATGTCATTGCTATTGGTGAATGTCAGACAGCATTGAACTGTCAATTGATCATCTCCAGACTGGAAGTTATGCATATAGGATTGTGCATATGAAAAGAGGCTTGGCAGTGCGTATGTTTATCCGTGATATTGAACACCTTAATAATTACAAATACCTGTTCCTATTAGTGCAATTATGTAGACATCAATCAAATGGCCAGAATATGTCGTATCACCATTATCATTGATTGCTATCGGTATGTTCGGTGAATGATGCACGCGTACACTTGCATCAACTGGTATTGCTTGTCTGTATCGTACATCCAGATATATCGACTACTTTGTATTGATTGTTGTATACATGACTAGTGTATTATGGAATGAGTAATAGTAGTAGTAGTAGTAGTAGTAGTAGTAGTAGTAGTGAGTGGAATAGTATGTTTATTCGTACGTAGTCAATAGGCGAGTGATCATTGACGGATATAATGGACAGACAAATACCAAATGGGGAAGTAGTATTGATGTAGTAGCACACCGAGCAGAAGAGTACCAATTAGATGGAGGAATACATGACCGCATGTTTCGGTTAATTGGTAGTGTAATCTAAATGCATGAAGCAATATTGACATGACTTCCCCGGGTCAATTACCATGTGGTTGCATTGCCATCTTTGCTTAGAATGTATCATGTGGCATTCCTCCCATCACATGAGTGTACATCGTATGAGCTATTACCATTGAAGTAGACATGCAACTGGTGGGTGTCAAGATAGCCACTATCATTTAATCCCATCTAGATGCACACGATGCATATGAGTGTCGATTAAAGTGGAAATGTAAGGAAAGCTATCCATCTGTTTAAGCATCATAGCAATTAGTGATGAATGAATGAATGCTGAATGTCTGCTATGTCGTGTAATCGCATGATCTGTCAATTGTCTGAATCTACACATCATCATCATTTCAGAATACTTCATCAATAATGACACATACTTCTGTTATAACCATCATACACTTGCTATTGCTATTGTATTGAACGCCATGTGTATGAGTATAGCTGAATGTAAATCAATCCATATCATAACGATGACAGTGTATTATTGCAACTACCAATAATAACGTGCTCATTTCATTCATTAACAATTATGGGCTATTTCTCGGTGAAAGAAATGGAACAATAACAATTTATTTGGTGCAAAGATCCATATGGGCAATATCCTTATTAGAAAGTAATGCATGGTTACGACGACTATTTCACGAAATGATGCTATTCGATCTCTTATTTCATGACAGTATAGTGTAGTATTCATCTCTGCTACCAATTTATGCGTAGTTTGTTCATGTGCCGTATTACCATGTTAATCCGTTGATTAGCAGGTGGATGTCATACATTTAATTAGCGTTCGAATTCATCGATGTTCCATGTAGAATCATCATCGATGAATATGCTATCCATATCAGTACTAATCATGCCATTCTTATTTGTGTATACGGGGTATCGGAAAATAAACGATTTCTTTGTAGCGCTCTTAATAGCAAATGTATATATGCAGAAATAAGCTTATATTTCTAGTAATACTCAATTTAATACTGAAACATCGCCATTCTAATCGGAGTATGATGAGCTTGAACTTCCAAGGAATAAATAGAAAGCATCCGCAATATTATTCTTACTTGTACCAGTAATCTCTTTTGCGCTATTCATTCACTCAAATCATTCACTATAACGTTAGACTATACAGAACATCACGAACATAACATGCACTTTTCAACTCGTTACGGCACCTTGATGGTAGCCACGATATTAGCATTAGTATCCTATGCCACACAAACCCAAGCAGTTGGTGGAGGAATTACCGGTAATATCATTTTGTTGATTACTTATTCAATTCTAACATAGCAATATGTTTATAGGAAGTCAAAATCCATACTCTTATGCACGCCAGTTCGTACACACGATAGCTAAAAGCCAGGGAATACAAAGGATATATTGGCATCCTGGTGGTGAAGCTCATTTCAGTTCTGCCATTGTTAAACTCGGCGGTGAGACTGGGTTCATGAAGTGTGCCCCGGGGAATAAAGAGAACGCCGCGTTCGATGTAAGTATAACAAATGCCATCTATACGAGTACTTACTTTGCATACAAGGCACTCAAAGCAGCGCTAGCTAGTCCGAGGAATAGTGCTTTCGCATCCTATCAAGAGAATGTGGCGTATCCATTAAAGCGTTTCGAAACTGTTCCCCCGAATCAGCCTCAAGGAAATTGCGTTATTTATCGTTATGTTGATGGCGCTCTATTGAAGACGTATTTGAATAAAGCCAACTATGCGGAGCGTATCGTCATCATTAATGAAGTTGTACCGCAACTACTCCAAGGTATATTATCGTTATATTACATCATATCTTTGCTAACACTCTTCCCCAGCCGCTATCTATCTTTATAATGCAGGCATTGCACACGGCGATTTCCACGCAGGAAGTAAGTGTTTGCAAAATATAGATACCAATATGATAAGCTAACCTATGAATGCAGATATAATAATACAGAAAAAACCTGACGGAAAATTGAGAGTAGTGTTGATCGATTTCGACATAGCACCGATACTCCCGAAGGAGAGGAAACTTCTGGATGCCAACACTTTAAAGGAAAACAATTATGGACTGTTGAACTCCTATGGATGCGGCTATTTCTATATTCAAGTTTCCGATTTTATCTCAACCTATATGAGACTCATGAGCGTTAAACAGCCTCCACCGACAGTCATTCAAGGTAGATATGACAATATAGAAAAGAATATACAAGAGAGTACCGCCCAGGACAAGGTCAACCGCAAACAGCTGAGCTATGAACAGATTGTAGCAGCCACGAAAGCGTACATTTCGCTTACATCGGTGAAATCTGTGGTACGAAGTATTAGCGATTGTAGAAGTTTTATATTTTCGTTGAATGAAGTTCATTCAATGCAGAACTATTTCGGTGATACTATTCTGCCACAATTTCCTGGTGTATTCCAGTTGACTGCTCGTTAACTTACCCGTATGATCCCAAATTTGCTGGTAACAACCGGTTCTTTATTCGATACTATGCAATAAACATTTATTTTGTGGTAGTCAATTGTTGCAGTTATGTTCGAATGAGACACATGCAGTATAATGCCCAGTAGGAACAACCATTTCAGTATTGGCATGAAAGGTCAAAAGATGAAGCAAGTTTCGTGAGGTTTACCTGTATTCCTAGCTAGTTTCAACACTCGTCACAATGGGTAGAAACTAATACGATGAGTTTCTTTCCCATTTCCTAACATTACATATCCTTAGTGTTTCTGCTCTTATAGTTAGTATAATTACTCGTTCAATTACCTACAAACTAGTGACTTTTGCTTATCTACTCACTTCTCGTATGCAACCACTATTATACGATGAGTTTATAGATGACTTTAAGTAACAAAAGTAATTAGCATTACTTACGCTATTATTTGCTATTATTCTCATATTACCGTATTCACAAGTAGCGCCATTTACTGTAAGCGCTATAATAATAATCACATATATATATTGGGCATGGATACTGCCAACAATGTAAGCTCGGATACACATCAGGCTATCGTCTGGTTGATGGCGCGTATTTCAGAAAAGGAGGCAAAGTTGAATCGGTTTGACCAGCGACTTACGGATTTACAGAAACGATGCGATGAATTAGAACGAGATAATCATAGGCTTAAACGACATGTTGCCACGCTATCTAGTCAGTTTGGCATGAGTACAACGACAGAGCATGTCAACAGTTCCGGTTCATTGCCAACTACTCCAGTGGATAATCAGCTACATCGATCATCGCATAATAGTCTGACTATTCCAGTGTCATCATCTCATGCAATGTCACTACCACACGATAATAATGGCACTGGTGCTGGTAGCAGTAGCAATAATAACAATCATGGTAGGATAGCCATGTCAACCACTAGTACTTCATTCCCACTGCTAGCGGAACAACCGCCTACACCACCCTCTCTAATGTCGACATCATTATCCGGTCAATCTATTACGCATTCTATGAGTAGTGCCACAAGTCCAAGTTCTTCCGATATCATTCAAAGTGTATTGGCATTAAGCCAGATGGAGGCTTCCTCATCCTCATCCTCCAATTCCACTTCAATGATCGTGGATGATAGATCGACTAGACCATTAGTGAATCCTACCCCCTGGCATAAGTATGGTTTGGATAAAAATGCCTACATACTAATTCGAGTAAGTGATCATCTAATCATAGACCTATTGCATTATTATACACCTCACCTCACCTCTACTAACTGATAATTGATTTATTTTATGACAAGCAGGATTATTTACGTGGTACATTACGGCAGGCATTACAGCAGAATAGTGAGATTAACGGGCATCGTTATGATCCTGCGGCACGTCTTGGTGATCCGATTAATATCGAATTTCGACAAGCGATAGCGCAACAGATTCTCGCTTTAGGCGAGTTGACCGGCACGAATCTATCCATGGAAATAGTGGAGAAACGCGTGGCCGTTTACCTACAAAATTATCGCACGGAATCGAAGAAAACACCCTCGGAACTAAAGCGTGACCGTTACGTTAAACGTCTACGTAGTCAACAACGTCGTGATGAGGTATCTATCTATTTGCATATGTGTTTATATATTGATACTAATATATGTTATATTTATATAGGCCAAACGAGGTGGATTAAAGCGAAACTAATAGAGAAATTAGTTCAAGCAATTGTGATATAGTGGCATCAATTAATAAATTAATATTTCGACTCGCATTCTTTCTCTTTTTATTCACGCTTATTTGTAAACATATATTATATATATACTACAATGAATGACAATACTGAGCATAGTCAGAGTAACATTCAGTATATTGACGATGACGACGAGTTAATAGAGAATATCCATCGTTGTTACGGCTACTTGCTTACGCAGGCCAAAGCCACGAATGGCGCTTTACTACGAATGACCGTAGATCAGTTGATTCTTCTCTACAACGATCTTTATCCTCAGCGTCCAGTCGAGCTATTACGACTTTTATCGATAGTCTCGGATATATGCTCGATGGATCCAAATATCGCGCGACCTGAACAATCATGGCTTGCTCTTGGAGAACCGCGTGAACATCCAGTGTAAGTGGATACACGTACACTATGTATATATTTACACTGTCACTAAACATGTTTCTATCTATCTATCTATTCATCTATGCATATAGTCTACAAGCTATGCTTAATAGATTTAGATCGGGTGAATACTTTACTAAAGATAAGGTTCAAGAACTCATGCCCAATACCTCTTTTGCGCAAAAGATCAAGCAAGAATGGCCATCTGAAAGTGGACAACCACACTCGGCATTATTGGCATCTACGTCAGCACCAGATGCAAAGTACAACAATGAATCTGGATCGAAATCATCTACCGCAATCGCTAAACCAGATCCATTAGCTCGTCTTATGGTAGCAGCACAATTATCTGCGACTAAACCACAGGATCCCGATTTATTACGCAATGTGAACTCGATTCCATTGCTAGATGATCCGTTGAAGATTATACCACGATTCATCATTTGTCGCTACTTCCTTGATAAGCGACCGTGTACCGACTATTTATGCGGATTACTCCACGCTAGAACCATGCGTGAAAGCCGTATTCCATTATGTTTTCGATTTCGTGCAAATGCTTGTAAGTTAAATGATGGCTGTCCTTTACACCACGTATCGCCGGTAGTGGTACGTACACGACGTCGTTATATACGTCAACTGGAGAGTATCGGTATGTGTTTGTATGTACCGCTAGAGCAAGCGAAAACGATATTCGATAAAGAATACGCGACACTCGCACATAATCGAGCCATACCCGCTTCTTTAGTATTGGCCGATTTTAATCGATTTATCGGTGATGCTAAAAGTTTAGGCAGACTAGTTAGTATGCTACCGGTATCATTATCATCAGCATCATCATCATTAAATAATAGTAGTAATAACACTAATAATGATGACGATGAAGATAAAGAGGATAGAGAAGCCATCGCTCATTTGAACATTGAGGAAAAGGAACGTATTCTAGCGGATAGACGCAGACGAGAGGAACGTTTGGCGGTCATTCAACCGAACGAGCAAACTTACCTACAAATACGCGAGGCACCAAGTGAAATGGGCTATGCCACACTACTACCAGCTGAATTACGAGGTAGACTACAATTATTACTACCGGTGGAGAGTGACACGCGTGCCGATCATTTACTACGATTATACGAGCACGCATATCATCATCGATTGAGTCCGACCACGTTTACACCATCAAAAGATCCACACTTCTTTCTATTATGGCTAAGAGCGCGTGGTCTACTAGTAAAACGTGACGGTACCGTATTGATTACAAAGGAACGCGATGCACCCGGTGCTTATCGTGCAGAACGTAGAATATTAGCACTTGATGCACTAACCGATACACCATTGCCATCAAAGGCATGGCGTTACTTGAGACATGAAGAAATGACACTACGTTAATCAATTGTACATTAATTCAAAAGTATAGTATTTATTAATGTACACAAGCAATATATATATAAAGTATAAATAAATAAGTGATTCATTGAAATGCGTTACTGTTTGCTGTTATTACTCCTCTTCCTCATCTACTTCATCCATTTCATGATGACTAGTATTACTATTAATACTACTATTATTCGTATTACTACGATGAATAGCAGTAGTTGTACCAAATGATAAAGTGGAAAGTGAGGGTCGTCTTGAGGAAGGTGCAGTCGTTGTCGTGTAGAATAAATGATTCGATGATCCATGACCCATGAATAATTGATGTTGTTCAATGAATACACGTACTATACGATTACCACAAGCAATTACGGCGAATGGTTCAGCAGCTGCCATACAATGAATACGCGTAAATGGCAATATCATTGTGTCTGTATTAGTATCAGTTAATGGATAGGATTCATCATTTCTCGTTCTACTAGTTAAGAAGCGAGATCGTAATGAATATTCAGATGGTAAACGAGATAAACGAGTCCTCCAACTATCCATTGTTGATGATGTTGATGATGATAGTGATGTTGATGTTGTTGATGTTGTTGTTGTTAATGGTATGCTCTCTTTAATAAATACACGCTCTGGTATTATTTTAGTGGTACCAGTTGATTCAAGCAATTCGTGATCATTTAATGCTGACTCTTCTTCATGATGTATTGTACTATTAATATGAGTATTTGTATTGTCATCACTCCATAGAATAAACTCCCAATTAGATTGATGTAGTGATGTATTCGTCGTTAATGATTGTTGTTGTTGTTGCTGTCTTATACCAATAGTTTGCTCAGCCATAGGAAAGGCTATTGCTTCACCATGATGTAATTCAATACAACCATGAAGTGTGGCAGCTAAACTAATACCAGGTGTAGTAGTAGTAGTAGTAGTATGTTGATATATATCATCATTATCACTATTACTATTACTACTTTGTGTAGAATGATGATGATGATGATGATGATGATGATGAATAGTAGTAGTAGATGGTGCGTGTACAGTACACTGACAATCATCAGCATGAAAGACACGCCATAGAATAGCATCATAATTGGATCGAATAGCCGTGATTGATGTTGAAAAATCACCCGCTCTTAATCCATGAATAGGTGCCACAACCAATCTTGTAATAGGCAATAAGAGAGATGATGATGTTGTTGTTGTTGCTTCAGTAGTTAATGAAGGAGCTAGTACTTTTAGTAAATGACCATCTTTCACTCGCCATATCCATACAGTGCCATCGAGACAACCGGCAAGTATCCAATCTTGTTCTTCCTTAAGTGATTGCTGTTTAGTATGATTACTAGCTAGACATAAGATTGATGTATCAGCCTGTACTCTACATTGCCATTGAATACCCCATTCATCTTCATCTGTTGTATGACGATACTCATTATTGCTTTGTTGAGTGTCATCTTGTGTTGATCTATGATCGTGTTGTTCATTATTATTATTACTATTATCTATTTCTAAATGATCTTCACTTAGTATAGGTGTGAATAATAAATGACGATGATATCGTTGTTGCTGTTGCTGCTGTTGTTGTTGTGATGATGATGATGACGGGAATGGATATTGACTCGTACTAGCAATAGGTGTGGATGGTGTGGATGATAATGATGAAGCATACGTGTTGTTACTAGGACGATGTAACTGCCATATATTAACATAACCATCTCTATCTGCAGTATAAATGTATCGACTATCTGTAGTTATGTGTGCCGTAGTTAATAGTGGTGTCACTGTTGTACTATTGGGTACTGTGTGGTACCATGTTTGCTCGCAATGACCCGAGATTAAATCCCATCGTTGTAGTTGACCCGATTGACGAACAACAATCAAGTGGCAATAAGTAGCCGTGTCTAGTAATAGTTTAATAACTGGACCGGTGTTATATCTACTTGTTGATTCTGTACTGTCGTCATTACTACTATAATGTTCACGCGTGATTCTAGGTTGGAATTGATGTAATGGTTGACCATCGGAGAGACGCCACACTCCCACTGATCCATCTTCGTAACCGGCAGCTGCCCACATGTCTTGTGGATCTATTAGTACACAGGTGCAAAGTAACTCGTCGGGTTCATATTGTGCAGGTTTACGTGTATTATTCGTTAGTGGATACAATCGAACAGGTGATAATGGTGTGGATGCCGATGGGAGTAATGAGCGTTGATTGGTTACCCGCCATAATGCCACGATACCTTCCACGCTAGCCGATACTACACTGCCATGACTATTGACGTCCAAGTGGTGGATTTCATTTGTATGTACTAGATTAGATGGATCCTTTCCATCATTCAACCAAGTAATAGTGGGTATTGGTTCAGTCGAGAGATTAGACGTGCTTGAATGAGATTTGACCTTTGATTTATGTTCATCGTCACTGGATCGATTACGCGTGTATAATTGATATAGATACAGACTAATCTGTACAATAGATCCAAATACAATAAGCCATAAACACCAAGTGATTAGCAGGGATAGTGACCATGTATCTGATCCAATAGGTGTTGTTGTTGTGGTTGTGGTTGTTGTTGTCATAGCTGTATCATTAATTAGATCAAGTTGATTCAATAGTAAATGTCGAAGATAATCATTACTCGTCGTTATCTCGTTGATATCGGTTACATTAATGTGTATTGGTGCTTCCAGTATCACTGGTAATTGAATGGGTGCTTGTGGCATTAATGGCAACCATGATGATACACTGAATAGTGTACGATCCCATGGTCGTGGTGAAGGGCGGTAACCATCAAAGATAGCATGTGGCGGTGAGTATAACGTGTTTATAGTCAATAAACAAAATATAATCTAATATATTGTGCAAGTGATAGTATTATTAGTAGTTGTACTTGTATATATTTATAATAACTTACGCCGATAATGCTTAGTGTATGATAGCGTCGCACTGATATACCGAGTACTGTAACCCTTGATTCACCAATATCGCTAGATTCTCGTTCCTGCAGCCATGACTGATCCGGTATATTCAATTGACCATGCGAGGGAAATCGTTGAATCTGACGTACAACACGTCGATCGTGTAAATCTGCAAGCTATTGCAAAGTAGTCAGCTATCAAACGATCATTGATCCATAGTTATTCATGTGCACTCACCTCAAGACGTCGTATATCAATGCATAGAATGGGAACAAGAAAGAGTAATTGCAGTATATGACTGTAGCATATGGTGAACACCATTAACAAACAGAATTCCTGATTATCATGTTAGTAATT
>JAIXMF010000164.1:0-28583 GCA_025201365.1 Syncephalis plumigaleata | reverse complement strand
GCTACAGCCACGGTAGTAGCGGCAATCATTAAGCAAAAGAAGACAAATAAACGCTCTCAGATATCACAAGAAACTACTGTATCAAGCACTATTGATACTAGTAGTAATAAACGAAAAGCACCCATATCATCCACAGAGGAACCACCTGAGAAGAAAGTAGCGCTAGAGACAAGGTAAGCTATAGAATATATATACATGTCTATTATATTAACAATAACATTATGATGTTAGTGATAGTATCAGTTCATTAGATGCACTTTCATTAGTGGATCAAGTGGTGGAGGCAAGTGAAGCTAAACGAAACAAGGCTGGTCCATTAGACGCGAGTGCATTATGGTTCTCAGAGGAGGTATCGGTAACCGATCTAAAGAAGGTGTACGGTTATGATAATGTACACAGTGGCACAACCACCGATGAGAAACGACAACGACGTCGTATAGAACGAGCGATGGCCCTAGAATCAAGTGACCCCACCAAGTAAGCTGATACCATTGATGATATGATAATGTTTACTAATCGTTGCTTCTATAGAATTGGTAAATATCTGGCCATTGATTGTGAAATGGTGGGTGTAGGTCGAATGGTGTGGAATCCGCTTTGGCACGCCGTGAGTATTGTGAATTTTTTCGGACATCTTGTACTTGATAAATTCGTGAAGACGAAAGAACGTGTCACCGATTATCGAACAGAAGTGAGTGGTATTACACCCACATTAATGAAGAAAGGTATATATATATATAGTGTGTGTGTAATAAGTGAATAGATATACTAATGACATGAATTGATTAGCGGAAAGTTTGAATCAGTACAAAAGGCGGTGGCCGACCTAATAGTCGATCGTATTATTGTTGGACATGCCATTCATAATGATCTCAAGGTGAGTGAATGTACATCTGTGTATCTACATTTAACTAATGACCATCATGATTAGGCACTTATGCTCAGTCATCCACGACATCTTATTCGTGATACGCAATTGTATAAGCCATTCCGTAAATTGACTGGTGGTCGTACACCAAGTTTAAAAACGACTCGTAGAATTAGTACTTAAGCAACAGATTCAAGATGGAGCACACTCTTCGGTAATTACCATAATGCTATAACATTAAGTGTATTTACTAATCATTGGGATATAGATTGAAGATGCAGCAGCCACAATGTTACTCTATCGATCATGTAAAGATGAATGGGATCGTGAAATGGGTGCACGTTTACGATTGACTGAACGACGTAAAGAGGAGAAGCGACAACAGCAACAACGTCGACAACGACAATTGAATGCACAGATGAATGCTACTCTACAAAAGACAGCAACGACATCATCAACGTCCACTTCATATAATGATGCAAATGAAGATACAGATATAATGATGATGATGTAGACTCACTTGAAGAAAGTGAATAAAATGACAATGATTGTAAACTTGTTTCTTTCTTTTAAATAATCATAATCTACTTATTTATTTTAATTGTTAGGAGAGCCATATGCTTCAGGCATACGTTCAATGGTGTATTTATGTTGAGTGATGAACATGATGGGTACACCGGGAATCTTACGTATACGTCGTTTTAGATCACGATCACATGTAGCAACAATATAACACTTGTGCTAATGCATCTTGTATTAGTATCGTGTAGGTCATTACTCTATAGGATATTTACCTGCATTACTCGTTGAACAATACAGTCATCGGCATAGGTGCCTTTATGTGTACAGGGGAGTCGTTCAAATCGTGGATCACGAGCAACACTATCATTGATCATCATCATCATCATCATCATTAGTGTCTATGGTAAGAAGAAGGGTAAATATAAGCATTTCATAATACATACCGTAATGCTACACGATACTTTGAGCCTAGTTTCTCCAATTCAGCCAGTACACAATCGGTAATGCATGGTATACACTTGGCGTAGAGACAATCCATCATGGCACGTACTAATTCCAATTTGTTTTGTATACTAAAATTGATGAAATTAGTATCGACTATAACGTGATAGGGTGGACCCAATGCCGTGTTATATTTGAAGAAGAGCGACGATGCCATCTGTGGACTATAGAGTAGAAATAGAAGGATGATATATAATTATGTTAACCATAATGTGTATCTACTAACTATGCTGTATACTTACATGTTACGAACTAGTTCCATTTCCTTCTCTTCTGTCGTCTTTTTATCTTTTACTTGATTAGATTTACTAGTAGTGTATTGTAGGTTAATATAACATAGAGGGGAATGCACACGATGAATATCATATAGATGATTATGTACTTACAGTCGTGCATCTTTAGGACTTATTAGCCGTTTTACTTGTGCAAATTGACGTGTCTTCTTTGCTTTGCCCTAGTTAGAACAGTGTTAATATACTGATTAGATAGTATGACAAGTATTCATCTATGAATACACTTACCATAATGTCAAATGTGAATCGTGAATAAGCAAGAGGATAGACCTGAAGAGCAAAGCAATAAAATAAAAAATAAAAAATAAAAATGAAATCCTATTTGTATATCATGTGATTTCATCGGAGGATAATGAGGCGTTTATTTACCGTGAGAGTGCATCAACAACAACAGCCATTGCTGATAAATAGAAGTTGACTGACACTGACACTTCATTTGTATGTATTACTACTACTACTATTCTATCGCTTGACATTCTCTCCTTTCTTATTACGTGTTTGTTTATCCATTATAGTGGTACGGTTGTTGTCTATCTACTTGTCTATATCGTAGTCACCTGGGATATTACTACTACTCCTTGTAAACTATGTCCAATATATTCACGGGTGGTGCCGATTGTTCAAGTGGCAATGCCATGACAGGCTTGCTCAAGCAGTATTCGCGCGACCGTTCACTGCAACAGGTAATACACGAGCAAGTAATAAGACGTCGTGTCTACACGTACTAATACGATATGACGGGTTGCTAATAGGATGCTGGTATGTCGTCTCGTGGTATGTCTCAAGGACATTCTTCAACCTCGGTAAGTGATACTCGCTATGTGATAGTATTCGAAGGAATAGAAATACTGAATAGTATCGATGTTACTAGGTATTCCGACAAGGAACACGTCCAGGCAACAATGTAAGCTATCTATCGATTGTATAATATATATATATATATATTAATATGTATTGATGTAGTTAACGGATGAATTCTTACGCGAGTCAGAATTTGGAGCACATCCTAATGTTCCTGCTAGTAATCATCATCATCCAGGTTTAGCAGCTGGACATCATCTTCAACATCGTGATCCATTCAGCTTTGGTGCATTAGGCGAGGAATTGGAATTGATAGATGGTCCACCACCATCACATGATATGACAACTGCTAAGGATAAGGCACCGATGTCATCCGGTATACGTGATATTGGTTTAACCAATTGGACAGATGATTTCGCGCAGCATGAACATGCAGCCATAGCAAATCGTGTAGATTCAGTTGAATGGAAGGCATTTGATCAAGCATTTGATGCGGCACAAGCACGTAAGTAATCTATCCAGCATGTATTGATAATGATAGTGTATTAATGAACAAGATATTATAGAGCATAAAGATGTTGGTTGGCAAGCAGAATTTACTCAATTTGAAGCGACTCATCATCATCATGATGTGCAATCATCGTTGAATAATGATCCAGCATTGCAGGAACAGTTTGAAAAGGCATTCGATGAAGCAGGTCAAGGTAAGTTAAAGCTAGTAGATTAAACGTATTGATTATACTTATGATATGTATTCTTCTAGATGTACAATGGGAGAATGAGTTTACGCAGCAGAATAAGGAAGTGAGTTGGGCTGAAGAGTTCAATGATGGACTTGCCACCGATGGTGATAGTAGAGCGGCATTGGCTGCTACAGCAGGACAAGTTGTAGACATTGTTAACGAGTCGAGTAATCCCAAGTTCAAACAATCGAACTTTCTACAGTTCATGCGTCGATTACGCGATCAAGAAGTGGTGGTGGAGGGCAATAAAGTAGTGGAACAACATGCACCCACCACATCATGGAGTAATGAATTCTCACAACAACAACAACAACAACAGCAACCATCAAAGACAGCTAATTGGAGTGAAGAATTCACGGCAGATACAGTAGAGACTACGCGCAATCATAGTCAACATGATAATCGATGGGCTAACGAGTTCGTCAAGGAGGATAATAGCAAGCATGATAGTTGGGCTGCCTCCTTCGTGGAACACCAAATGGAAGCGACTACCAACACGGCAGTGGGCGATCAATGGGCACGCGAGTTCGAAGCCATGCACGGTACTACTAGTACAGCGGGTGCATCAACCTCGACCGATATTCCCGATACTATTACTTCGGAACGTAGTAGATTAGACGAGTGGGCCGAGATGTATCGCAAGAATATAGCACATCTATCTGATGATCCAGTAGATCATGAATGGGAGCAACTAGCCAAAGCATGGGAGCAACAAGCGATGAATGAACAAGAGAATGAGATGAACGCTCTTGAGGCAGTGGGCCCCGAATACGACGAGTATCCATTCCAAGTGGATAATCCATTCCTACGTGATCCTACCCGATTAACGGCAGCGACCGCTTCATCTCATGGTAGATCATTGCATGAGGAAATACTGGAACACGAAGCGGTGGTACAATTGAACCCTAACAATGCCGAAGCATGGCGTCGTCTCGGTCTATTGCAACAGGAGAATGAACGGGATACGGCGGCCATTGCAGCATTCCGACAAACCATTCGATTGAATGCCACTAGTAATAATGGCAACAGTGTTGACCAACAATATACTGACAATCCAGTGAGTGTTGCATTGGCTATCGCGTATGCAAACGAGAATTGTCGCAAGGATGCATACGCGGAATTGGAACGATGGATTACCGAGCATCCCGTCTATGGTAGAATGGCGGGTAAAGCACCAATGGAGCAACCATTATCGGCATCATCGTCATCATTGAACACGATGGATCGACATGCACGTATAGAACAAGCGATGATCCATGCGGTACAAACACATCAAGATCAATTGGATGCCGAATTACAAGCTGGTCTGGGTGTTTTATTCAATCTATCCAATGAACCATTAAAAGCGGTCGATTGTTTCCAAGCAGCTGTACAAGCTAGACCAGAGGTAAATACGAATAGAATACTAATAGAATACAATGTTATTAACACAATGATGATGATGATATAGGATCATTTATTGTGGAATCGGTTAGGTGCCAGTCTCGCTAATAGTGGTGACTATCCAGCTGCCGTTGATGCTTATCGTAGAGCATTGGAATTACGACCGGGTTATGTACGAGCACGCTATAACATTGGTATTAGTTGTATCAATTTGGGCTTGTATAATGAGGCAGCTGGTCATCTACTTACCGCGCTGGCTTTACAATCACCGGCAGCGACGACAATGCCGCCATCGAGTCATATGCATGGTAATGCCACCACTACTACCGATTCATTATGGACAGCACTTCGTATGACGATGAACATGATTGATCGACCTGACCTAGCAGCTGAATGTGATCGACGTGATCTTGGAGCATTCCAAAAGGACTTTGACTTTTAATGGAATGACAGTTTACTAATTCACTAATAAAATGATACAGTGTTTTTCCATCCAATTTGCGCATTTATCCTTTATCTTTTGCAGTTTATTAATAAATAGATTTACACAATTGTTAACATCATTATCGCATTGCTATTATTATTGAGTAGTTATAATGGCCCTGCAGTTGAGGGAGATGCTAATGACCGCGATATCATATATTACAATTAGTGATAACAAATAATAGACACGTTGATAAAACTTACATATCTTAGATGTGAAGCGATAACAATCACGGATAAGTTGCTTTCCGCTGTTTGATCCTCGTTGTTGCACTGATTCTCCTTTTCTTGAGCCTTTGGAGTTGTGCCACTTTGATGCATTGATCCTCCTTTTCTTGAGCACCTGAAGGTAACACTATTGATGAAATGTATCTAGAGGTATACGTAATCCTCTTTTTTTTGAGCATCTGAAGGTAACACCACTGACTAAATGTATCTAGAGGTATACGTAATCCTTTCTGAGATGCGCTCCTTATTGCTCATTATTGCCCCCAACCATTCCTGCATCATGAGATTGGTATCTATGTTGGTATTACAGCCATGTCCCTTCAACACTCACCATAGTTCAATATTGAATATTGTTACATTATCCACTATAAATATGGGTCCTATTTTGTACGAACTGAATAAACTTATCTTCATCTTCCAGTTCAATCGTCCCTATTACACTCTACTTACACTACCTTATTGTATATCGCCTACACATTGTGCTTGAGCAAATCGAGCAACCATAGCTCCCACACTATCAATGAGAAAGTGTCCTACTACTTGTCATGATCCCTTACGGTAAGTATACCTCATTACAACTTGATATTTATTACAGTATACTAACTCATTATTCTATTAGATGCACACATCAAAAAATATAAAGAGGACATGCAAGTTAAAGGATACGAGTATCGTTTGTGGAATCGGGGTTATGGTTGCTCGTCTGGATTTCATTCAAATCACCAACTGCCTTCGTAGTGGAACCGATGTTCCAACACACCCTCATCCAAGTGTCGTTGCTTCCAATCATTCAAGACAAGGAGGACAAGGACACCGAGGAACCAAACAACAAATAACAAATTACCGGGGTTGTATCGTCAACCACCCCAGTTCTTCTCCAGAGGGGGCTGGGAAACAGAATGCAGGGGGCTCAAAAGGCCGGTAAGTGTTAACATCATCATTATTTATTCGTAATAACAGAAGACTAACTGCGCAAATTGGATGGAAAAAGCCTGTACATACATATACACTAATGGAATAAACAAATGTTTCTTTATTTCAAGCAATGACCATAGACATCGTTGATACTTGGTGACTAGATACGACGATGACTGCTAGCACCAGATGCACGCCTTCTTAGTTCACGTCCCTCATCATGCATGGCAGTATCACCGGTAATCCAACCGTAGCCTTCTTTAAAGGTGCCAACCGCTAGATCTTTGGCCGTCTTCATGATATTGTCTGCATTGACATCTGATGCAAATGTAGGGGCGTTGCCACTATGTCGATGATGATGTTCATCGCGATCTTCACCGAGGAAGTCTTGATTATAAGTATGACGATGACGTGTAGGATCACCATCCGATGTTGATCGAGTACCACTACTCATATCAACGGCAGATGCTTGACGTGGATCAATATCCCGTGATGATGCAGATGATGCAGATGTGGAATGATGGTAGCCAGTATCATCCGAATAACCACCATGGCGACTTGTAGTATCGGTATTGGATGTCATATTACTGTCACCGTTCATAATACGATCTACTGCACCTTGAATAGTATTGGCAATACGTTCCATTTCTGTAGTTTTAGTTGTAGTTAAGAGTAGATAGAGGTTGTCTTTTGTTCGTAGTAATCAGAGAAATGATCGATATCAATCAGTTCTACATGTGAGTTAGACAGAATGGTTTCTCTTTTTTATAGTAGTATCATTTTACAACAGTTAAGACATGAAATGTTTCTTCTTTTATTGGCATGAAACCGTATGTATATAGTCACCTAGAACAAGAACATCAAAAATGCATGACGATATATTTTCACTAATGCAAAGACGCATAACAAAAACACGAGTCAATTCTACGGTTGTACATGCTATGACTAATGTGTTTGGCAATGGCATAATAATGACGATGATCAGAGGAAGGTAAGACATGTGCTAGAGACAATTGGTTCTAGAGACTGCCTTTTACGTCACTTTCTGACTGTACAACATAGGCATTAGTTAGTAGACACTATAGTATTGAAAGATGTTTGATTGTTATGAATCGTATTTATTCCGCGTAACTGACTGCTAACTATTGCTACTATATGATTGATGACAATATAGTAGTGGCAAGTGATACACAATCGATAGGCATATAATGGTAACATATACAAAGAAGAAATACAATTCATGAACAGATCGCGTATAGATGATAGAATGACGATGATGATGGTAGTGGAAGTGCGGTATAGCGTAGAATGTTAGAAGGCAAGGTACGTACGTATGTAGAGAAGGAAATAGGAAAACAATATTGGTAAGGAAGAGAGAGAGCAATGATGATGATGATGATGATCATGTACATATTATGTAATAGCAATAAATGTACGTTACTATTTTCGAATGAGCTGGTAGTATGTATACGATTCATCAATCATCACTTGTAGTAAGAAGAGTTGATCTCATTCTACATTTACAAGTTCAAGTTCTCGCGACCTTGACCCTGAAGACGACGACCTTGACCTTCCGCTTGCATGCGCTCGTTGCCTAGAGCTTGGCCGGTATATTGTTTGGTGGCACCGGTCGTTTGCTCGCCCATACCCTTGGCCTGGTTCATGTTCTTGGCGGCACGGTTCTCAGCTTGACCGGCCGAGTATTGCTCCTCGCCATGTGCTTCCATGGTACGGTTGCCGACGGCGTGGCCTACGTTTTGCTTGACGGAACCCTTCGCTGCCTCCATGTTGCCGTGCATGCGACCGGGCTCGTTGGTACCAGTGGTGCTGCTACCATGTGTGTACGAGTGCTGGTCACCTTCGCGTAGTGTTGCTGCTTCGGTGGCCTGAGCCTTGCCGCGGGCTTCCATGCTCTTGTCGCCAATAGCCCAGCCGACGTTCTCCTTGACCTTTCCGCTGATCTTATCGCCTAGGTGAGACATGTTGAATGAATGAAAAAGAATGAAAGAAAGTGCAGATATGCAAGTAAGTGCTTGAAGAAGTGCTTGTTGTTGTTTACAAGAGATGTGTTGATGATATACTTGAGTGAGGAATAAAACTTGGGCTTTTGGCAAAGTATCTCGTCCTATTTATACAGAAAATCACCACGACGACCAACCGGACAAAAAATTAAAGTTCGACAAACGCACACACTGTAACAAGGATGGTGGCAAAGACACGATCGACGTCATTCTAATGTTCTTGATCACATCATCATAGACTGATTACTACCACTACCACTACTACTCCTACTAGCAGAGTGACACATGTGCGCACAGAGAGAGGAGTAGGAAAGGAAGAGAGTGAGTGAGATACACACGTGAATCCATCGTAATGGCAAGTGTAATAGGAGTGATTGTGATAGGTGTATTATGATTATGACTGCGATTATGATAATGTGGATGATAGAATAATGAGCAATGTATGATGAATGACGTTAGTAAAACGACATTGTATTAGCCCTTTAGGCAAAACACGTTTTAAAAATAGTTCACTCTATCTGTTCCACTCTTCCTTCTTTCTTCCTTATCACACACACACACACACACATATCTTACTCAGTTTTGATAAACATACTCACACACACACATACACTTCTCTCACTCTCTTCCTACTTGGCCTAAACGAGCGAGCTTAGACCAAGTACAATATTGTAGCACATTCGTCATTGGTTGCGAGTATTTCAGGTTTCAAAAAATTACTTCATTGTTCGACTAGTGTGTCGTCATCATGTCGGCTTCATCTCATCCACCACGTTTACCTGCATCGCAATCGCAATCGCGACATATTCCGAGTATGTCACAATCGTCAGCGGGTTCGCAAGCCAGTAGTGCGCAGTCTATACAGCAACTGCTCGGGGATGACCCGGCCACCCAACGACGTATGGTGAACGAGAGTTGTCTCGACTATTTGCTCGCGGAAATGGTGCATCAAGTGCAGGACACCACCGCGAATGCCGAAGAGGACAAGGAAGCGGCGTACGTGAAACTGGAAGCATTAGGATTCCGCGTGGGTCAAGCTCTAGTTGAACGGTAAGTACTCTTCAGCAACAGTGGATAATGTATATTGCATGATACTAATTGTATGAACTATTCCCATTAGAATTACTCGGGATCGTGCACGATTTGCCGATAGCTTGGAGGTGATCAAGTTTATTTGTAAGGATTTCTGGATTGCTGTATTCAAGAAGCAAATCGACAATCTAAAGACGAATCATCGGGTAAGTGGAGTGTTGGCGATGTAGCATTGCATACTGTATATAAAGAGAGAGAGCAATCATAATTTATACGATGACTACTCTTCTCGTGTTAATGAACGCGTTGTTGTAAATAGGGAGTTTATGTACTGCAAGATAATACATTCAGATGGTTCAATCGTATGTCGACACCATTAGGCGGGTCTGATGCTGCTCGTCGTGCTACACCGGTAAGTTGCTAACTAGCCAGATTAATGTAGCGTAATGTTGTTGCAGATCGATCAATGCTAAAAAGTATACTCCTATTATCATTCACGTAGTATTTATGGTTTCCCTGTGGTTTAATACGTGGTGCGCTTGCGTGTCTCGGTGTCACTAGTGTGGTGATCGCCGAGACAGCAGCATTGCCGCAGTGTAAGTGGTCGTGTAATCGATGATACCGCGTGACATGGCTAAATACTAATAGAGCATCGCTGCTTACTATTTGATCCATGTATTGTTACTATTACTATAGGTACATTCCAAGTAAAGATCACTAAGTAATAAACTGTATTATTATTATAATGGCATGCGAAGCTAGATTCTGTTAGGTATACAAATGATTTAATAATGAGATTATGTAATTCATTTGCTTTATGGTTCATTGTTATTAATGGTAGACACGTTTATTAGATTATGTACTAGAAATGAATGATTAATAGTTCATAATTAACTAATACGATCGATGAGGAGAAATCAATACCACGCTTATTATGGATGTAAGCGATTGCGACGGCAGTAAAGATTGCTAGACATAGCTTTTTCCAAAACATACTTGTCTCTATCTTCAAAACTTAAGCGTGATTGCGGTGGACTCCATTTCGCCAATATGTTCACGTACGTTAGAACAACACATTTCTTACAAATTGAATTCCAACTTGGGTCGTGATTCCTTTTATAATCGCAATAATTACCATCTTCATCTTTGGTGCACTGAAGTCGGTAGAGAGGAACGTCTCGCCAATGATAGTAGACATCCATAACTTGCGGATTACGTGCATCTTCTTCACTCTTGCAATTCGTATCTAATTCGTTGATGGCTGCCTGCGCCATCTCTTTCGAACAATTGGGATTATTGTCGATCATGGGACAATTACTTGATATACTGAGCTTTGTTTTTGTACCAATTTGATAATACTGTATGGGACATGGTGTCTCGCTAGTAAGCTTGATTAATGTTCGATTGCAAATGTCGGATATGCCTGCTGTTGCAGTTGAATTACTTGTTGTGGTTATTGCTGCTGTTGTTGTTGGTGGTGGTGGTGGTGTGGTTGCAGCAATAGCACCATTGGCTATAACCAATAGTGTTGCGAGAATATTATAGCGGGATACCATGTTGATTACGATGTGATAACTAAATGTTGAATTAACGGGTAAAGAAGTAGGTATGATGCAGCATTTTTATACCTAACATGACACTGACAACATTGCAAGGTATATGACATTGTCATTGTCATTGTCAAGGTCATTGTCAATAACTAGCTAGATGTATGTCATTCATTGTTTAATAACGGATCATATGTACAATCTCAAACGAATATTGTCTTTGTTGTATTAGAATGACTACAATGAAGTATCAGTGATATTGATCCGTTACAGTTACATAAAAGAAAAACAAGTTATCCGAATAATACAATATCTTAATGACAAGCATTGTAACAAGCATTGTTATTCAGTCATTGTCATTCATTGATTAATAAATACGTTATCTTTATTTCATGATAATGAATATACAAACATAATCTGTATTACAATGTCTCTAGTAAATGATCAGCAGTAGGATCAACAATGTCATCTGATGAATCAGCATCAGAATCACTACTATTACTACTGCTACTACTACTCGTATCGTCATCTTCCTCGTCGGGTATCACTCGTACGACATCACCACTAATACACGCTAGAGCGTAAGTATGTCCTCGATTGTCTTCGAGGAGTTGTGATGCATCGACATTAAACGCCACCACTGCATCCCCGCCTAATGCTGCCGCGTAAGCCTTCACCGATGCGTGTACTTCCGCCAGGAATAATCGAGTGAAACTACCAATGCCAAGTGTGGCAATATCGTAACCGGCATGTGATTCCTTCACGAAATGCAAGGCAAATCGACCTAGATGTTCCACACGTGATATCGGTAAACTACGCAACGGTGTAAGTAATATGCTACGCGGTGGCTTAGCCCATTTAGGTGAACATGTAGTGGTGGTGGTCACTTCCGAATGATGTGTCATACTAGGTGCAGGCGATACTGACATAGATGCAGATGCAGACGGCTGTGGTGTCTGTAATGTAGGTGTAGACGCATGATAAAGTGTTGCATTAGGTAATAATGCTTGTGTAAGATCTGTTGTTGTTGTTGTTGTATCTTCATCCATTGTGAATAGATTGGTAGATGCTGTATCCGCTCGACTATTACTACTAGTCTTACGCTTTAATTGATCACTAATCGCTCCTCCCTTGACAGGTTCACTAAGTGTACGCTGATTCATAATGGGCCCGGTAATGTTGGCCAGTTCATCCGCTGCACATTGCGCGTCATCAGGTAATAATGACCATGGATCTACGGCTTTAGCATGCGAGGTTGGCCAGATAACATGACCATCGGCATCTCTGTTCACTTGTAATGAATAAGATTGTTGTCGTTGTCGTTGTCGTTGTTGTCGTCTAGCTAATGCCACTCGATTGTTGTCCTTTATGCTAACCCTCGCTAATTTACTATGGAATTCTATGGGTGCAATCGGTTGCAGTACAGAGGCAATCAATTGTACTTGTACTTCATAGGCACGCGGTAATTGTACAATAAGTTGAATACCACCGAGTAGACAAGGCTCCAGTGTTTGTAAGCGTGTTCGTAATTCCTCGTACAGCTGTCGAATGATATTCGAGAATTGTCGATTAGGATGATGATCCATACTAGTAATGGCACTTTGCTTAACAACATGTACAAGTTGCACCATTTGATGCGGTTGATGTGCGGGTGCTCGTGCCAACTCACAAGATAAACGGAAATCATCACCGAATACTGGATCTAATAGTACGGATAGCAAATCTTCATCGGTATCATCGTCAATATGAACGACAGCATGTCGTCTACGTGCTTCTGCATCAAGTTCATCTTCACTATCAGAACTGGATGAACTGGATGAATCTGATTCTACATTATTATTAAGATTAATATTATTACTAGAATCAAATACAGGTGATGTCAATGATGATGCTTGTCGTTGTTGTTGTTGCTGTGTATCTCGAATTGAAATAGGTATGGCTTTAGTTGCTGTATTATTACTTTGTTGTTGTTGTTGTTGTTGCTGTTTCTTGATCTGAAATGCATTATCCAGTGTATCTCTATTACGTTCACTTAATGTCATAATACGTCGTTGTAACTCCAATAAACTAGTAAATCATTTCATGTATATATATATATATATTAGCATAGGTTATTCTACATTAATAGGTGCAGCTCCACTTACTGGCGATCTTCTTCATCGAGTACCTCCAAATTGCGAGCAATCCTTAAAGCAGGCGGTGTAGGTAGTGCCGTCAAGTAATAGGCCATACCCGTGGCCGTGGCTACAATTAACGAGTCGCCAATAGCCAGTTGTATACGAATGCCAAAAATGGCGTTCATACCTTGAATACGCAGTTTATACACGAGTTGTCGATGTATATCATACTCGATAAACGGTATTGCCTCGCTAATGATGGCGGCATTCGATTCGCCCTCTTTACGCTTCTTCGCTCGACATAATTGTGCTTGCACGAAGCAACCCTCACCGACTAGATCCAGTTCCGGTGGACGTTCAATACTTGTCAATAGTATTTCGGGTACAAATCGCTTTCGACAACAGCCACACTTCACGTAATTCATCGTGAATGGTGACTCGGAACGATGATACGGCAAGTGTAACATACGGCAACCTATATAGTGAATGATCTCTCGATTAATAAACTAGTTAGTTGATTAGTTGATCATTCCATTTACCTGATGGTCGTCTAATGCGACGTGATGTGTAACGAGGCATGCTACGCGACATCCATGGCACTTTATCCTGTGATGTCGACGACGAGGACATCATTAGATTGGAGGCAGGTTCATAGGATGGTCGACGCATTGGTGCTATACCAGGATTATTACTATTACTGTTACTATTACTATTGCTATTATTGTTGGTAGTTGCATTAGTTGGATTGGCACCTGTAAAACTATGTGAAAGTGGTGTCGGTATGGAAGTTGCTGCTGCTGCTGCTCCTACTGTCGTGGTTGTCCTACTATATCCTAATTCTATAATGGCGGCAGTACCCGTCACCGATAATACACATAAATCATCGTGTATTGCCGTAGTCTCCATGTAACCGATGACATTATGACAGCCGAGTGCACGAGCATGTTCACGTATCTCCTCGCGTAACTCATTCCACCATGTTTCCCTTATTGTTACATTGCCGGAATCAATTAACTTTACCGATCTAGCGGTCACTAGTCCACCTAATCGTATAATGGCACCCGATGGAAACGTATCAATGGCGAACAATTCCTGATCTGTCGTTCTAAATGCATACGGTGCTAAACTATGATGATCTGACATGATGGAGTTGGCACGTCTATGATGCAGTCGAGGTCTAACCGGTCCCGATGGTGATGTAGGCATCGGATACGTAACAAATAGATTACTATTCCTAAGACTGCTCGCTAAATGATCACCCTCTCGATGATTACTATAATTACTAATGTCGCAATGACTATTATTGGCACTATTACTTTTAGTAGAACAGATGGAATTGGTGGGACTCGTTGATGGTGAATGATATACAATTGGTTGTTTTGCCGAAACAGATGGACGATGATGACTATGATGATTGATGTCATGATTTGTACTAGTTACTACAGGTAGTGCTGCTGCTGCTGACAACGCACGATGATGACTTGGTCGATGTTCTAGGGATATTGGTACTGATACACTACTGCTACCATTATCACAATGATTACTACCACTACCATCGTAGCCACCTCCACCACCACCACCTCCTCCACTCGTTTCTAATCCCAATCTTATGGCACATCCAATGGCGCGCGCCGTAATGACACCCTCCTCCTGTTCAATATCGAACCAATGTCGATAGCCAGTGACCGCATTCCCACCTAGATCTAACACTTTCACGCCTAGTGTTCTTCTTAATCTACCACTTAATCGATAGAGTAAACGTTGTCGTGCCTCGTTGGAAGCACGCGGTGTACGGAAATTATCACTCCAATGATACTCGGGATCACGCTCTGACTCGTAAGCATCTACGAAACCTAGTGCAGTAGCCGATGTTCTACCCAATGGTGGTAGTTGCGCACCCGATAGAAAAGTGACACCCGCCGAGGAATCCTTGAATGGATTGGCATCACCGAAGAATTGTAAGCGTACCTGAATATGTAGTTCACCACGCATACCACGTAATGTATCGTAAATGGGAAACCATCCAGCCAACTGACCAGCCAACTCTTTAGATAATAACGGATTCAAATCGAGCATAACCACACCAATCTATGATAGAATAATAATGACGATATCTTGCTATTAGTTGATAGGATATAAGTGAACGAGAAAGAGGAACTTACCTCGTCATTAGCAGTAATGGCGTCATAATCAAGTACACGTAGTTCAAGTGGTTCATCTTGCAAGTCGGAATCGTCGCTTACTTCATAGCGAAAATCCTCGTTCCATACAGGTGACAGTGTTTTACGTGCAATATCCGTTCTCTGTGACTCGAATTCCGCGTATCGAATCTCCACATAAGCATCGGTTAATTCTGACTTACGATCCATCACCGGTAGATCGCGTGCTGCAAGCACCTTTACTTTAAGAATGCACGGCATTATTCATTAATAAACTAGTAGAAGCCAATAATGAATACAGGATAATAAAGAGATAGTTAGTAAGTGAGAGAGGGAGAGAGAAAGTAATTAGAAAATAAATAAGAGAACAAGCATCTAGTATGTGTTAAAATAGTAATGATGATTATGATGTACTTTTATTGATTATACAACATCTTACTAATATTGTTAATTGGATAGAGATGCAGATGATGAAGATACGGGTGTCTCATCAGATGGTAGTGTACATGCTGTTGGATGACCATTACTAACCACGGTAATGTCACCACGAACTGATTTCTTTATCAAAGTTGGAGGTGGTGGTGGAGGATACTAGTAAAAGAGGAGGAGATATCAATCTACTTGTCATGTAGCTGTAGTAAATATGAAGGATTACTTACAGTACGATGTGGCTGATTAAAGTGAATGGCCGCCCATGTTGGATGATCTCGTTCCAGTTGAATAATCTTATCTTCGAGTACTTTGAGTCGTTCGTAAACATCTAATGGTATAGATGTTGCTAATAAACCTTAGTATTCGAGTATATACATCATCGTTCTATTTTGCTTACTGTATTTCACATTAAGATGTTGTTCAATATTACGGAATCGTTCCTCTACACCACTACCACTACGCGGTACTAACCATGGAGAAGTGGCTGCACCAGCCTTACTCGATGCAATAGATGTAGTAGTAGAAGCAGGATTAGTAGTAGCAGTAGATGATAATGATGCAGGATTAGCTACTAAGCGTGCCAATGCTTCACCACCATTATCGGCAATATCAAGTTTCATTTGAATTGTACGATTAAGTTCTGCTGGATGTGTACGTGCACTATATGGATCATCTATCATTTTGATAATAGAGGAAGTATGATAGTCTCAGTATTTGATCATATGCTTATTACTACTACTACTACTACTATGTATACTGACCATGATGCTCGGGTGGTGCTACGAATTCCGTACAATTACTTTTATCAATATCGGCTCGTTTACGTTGCATTAATCCAACAATACGCTTCTCCACCTTGTAGTGAATAAACATTCATAGTTAGATTGAGTTATGTCATTGGATATCATCATAGATAATGTGTGTGTGTGTATGTTCTATCAATTACCTGAGACTTTGACTCGCGTACTTGCACTTGTTCAGCATCTTGTTCCGCGTATCTTTTGGCTATCGATGCTTCTACATCAACATAGTTTATAAATCTGTATATAGATGATATACAGCAACTTACCTGGTGGTTGTTCGTCATGTTTTGTAGACAAGGAAAGTGTACGTTTCCGTAGTGATCCACTATGACATGAATCTATACCGTACTGCTTTCGTTTATCTTGTTTCTCACTAATATCGTTCTCTTCATCCTCTTTACTCGTAACAATAATAGATTCCTCGTTGTTTGCCATTGTTTCTCTATCTAAACGGGATAGTTGCTATTTTGTGTATGAGTAATCAAGGTATATTCGGGAATAAAAAAAGCAAACGTGTCTAAAAAATAATAATAACAGTGTATCACGATTACTAAGGAGTACGAATTGATAATGTGATTATTGGCATTGAATATCCTGTATCATGCCGATTATGCCGATGTCCATTTTTGTTTCCTTTTAACGCAGACTAACTCGTTTCTTGCCTATATATGAGAGTAGGTTGGCTTGTTATTATTTACCTATTCTATTACACACCTCAATACTTTAGTTTCAGCCCGTTGCAACATCTCCCTATCTCTATCTCTTTCTATCTCTTTCTATCTTCAAACCTAGTTGTTCTACCTTTGGCATTACTTGTTTTACTCGAGTGCTGTGCATTCTTAAACAGCAATTACACTATTATTGCAGCATTAAAGGTTATCGTAGCATAGCCGTCGTTTCATCTATTAGCAACAGTAACAACATAACAGCATGCGTCGTTCTACGCTATTTAGCGGGTTATTAGCCTTATTGGCTATTCATCATGTGCAAGCATTCTTTGCACCTCCTGAGGAATTCCTCGAGAAAGTAATGGAAAAAACAGGTCGCGAATACTGTAGTGTAAGTAGAGATATAGATAGATAGATAGACACGGACTAACATGTTCATTCTATTGAAGCCTTCAGGTCAAATTAGTGAGACTTGCTGTGATTACGAGACAGTCGAGGATATTAGCAATAAGTTAGCACCCGCACTCTATAAACTTGCTCATAAACCATTCTTCAAATACGTCAAGGTAGTGTATCTTATTTATCTATGTAGGAAATGGCTTATTAATGTATCATTCATCTATACTCACCTCATTAGATGAATCTGAATAAAGGATGTGCATTTTGGGATAAAGACGATAAATGCAATGAGCGTAATTGCGATGTCAAAGTAGAGGTAAGTATATATATATATATATACTAGATAAAGTATACTAGATAATAGTGTATTAATAGTCATAATAATAATAGAATAGCCAACCGGACAAATGGTCAAGTTCAGTGGTGGATATTGCCGAGGTAACACCTGCCAATGTAAGTTATAGATAGATAGATAGATTAATAGATTATTAAATCATTATTGAAATAGCGTTTATTACCATTTAAACGATGTACTGTTCCAGAGAAGGATTTTTGCGTATTAGAAGATGAGCAATCAACGGGTAATTTACATGAATGAAAACATAATAGATTATCAATGATTCACTAACCGATGATTAGAGGGAGACTATATCGATTTAACCAAGAATCCCGAACGATTTACAGGCTATGCCGGTGAAGGATCATGGCGTATTTGGAGTGCCATCTACCAGGAGAACTGTTTCGGTATGGTAACCGAGGCAGGTGGTAGTACTACTGAGGGACCATTTGTGGAGACACCAAAGAAGGCAAACCTACTACCACCCTTACTAAAATCGCTAGGAAGTGATCAGGATCAAGGTGCAAATGAAGTGTGCACTGAGAAACGTATATTCTATCGTATACTATCGGGTAAGCATATTAGTTAGTTGCTATTACAAACAGTGTATTAATCGTTATTATTGTATTGTAATATCAAGGGTTGCATGCCTCCATTTCTATTCATATTTGTGATCAACATTATAACAAGGAGACAGATCAATGGGAGCATAATCTGGACTGTTTCATCACTCGTATTGGACAGCATCCTGAACGATTACAGAATGTCTACTTTAACTACGTGCTATTGCTAAGAGCCGTGACTAAGATGGCACCATTCCTGGAGAATTACAACTTTGACGCGGGTAGTAAGCAAGAGAATGCTAGTATTAGGGTAAGTCTTTTATGGAGTAGGATGCTATTCACAATGCTTACATCGAATTAACATATCATTCTATCTACTCGTCTATCTATCTCTCGTAGCAATTAATCGATACGGTAGTGGAGACAACCATGTCATGTCCTAGAACATTTGATGAGAAGACCATGTTCACGAATACGAGAACATTGACGCTAAAGGACGAGTTCAAGCATCATTTCCGTAACATCTCACGTATTATGGATTGTGTGGGCTGTGAAAAGTGTCGACTATGGGGCAAGATACAGACATCCGGTATTGGTACCGCGTTGAAGATTCTATTCTCGTATAGCGATGATAGTTTCACGCCACATACCCGACGCGACCTACTAAGTCATTACGAGTTGGTCACGCTTATTAATACGCTGGCTCGATTCTCGGAATCATTAGAGGCAGTTGAACGATTCCGCGGTATCTACCAGGATAGATTGGCTGCCGAGCGATGGAAGCAACAACAACAGGAGAGGGAGCGTGCACTTGCTCGTCTACCCGAGTTCATACAGCGTATACGTGCGTGTATCATCAGTGTCAGCGAGTATGTACACAATTGGACGTGTACGCTAGCTGATGGATTCGAGGCGATGTCATTATCATTGCCATCGGCGATAGATCCACGTCCACCCTTGGTCGATCTAGTGGGACAGACCAAATAACAAGGCTAAGCTCATTATCTATTTTATCATTTATCTTGTTACGATTATTTGCACATTCTCTCGTTCACTTTTAGTATATGCTTATCATTATGAATAAACATCATTATTTTAACATTATGCCTAGTTAGATTAGTTAGCAAGATGTTTATTATTTTCATTAATAAACACAACTATGAATGTATACAAAATAATACATAACATAGAATGATTATTTGTGCGTATATATTCATAGTTCATCTAATGATGGTGAGGATATTGATGATGTAGAAGAAGAACTAGTTAAGAGTTTGCTCTTCCTTCTTTGGGGCGGTGGAGCCGGTGGTTGGCCTAATTAAAAGGATAAATACAAATGGTAATGAAGATTATTGCATATTAGTAAATATGTATACATATATTAGATTACAAGTCATCAATGATAATGATGACTAAATGAATATGACTACTTACAATCCAGCGTAGACCTTGTAGGAATCGTAGATACCCCATTGCAAAGCGGTGAGCGTACCGATCATAATGATACGAGCGCCCAAACCACGCCAGATACCGGTGAAACCGAGATCACGCATGATGCGCATGGATAGAGCACCGGTGGACTCGCCTTCAGCCTTGGAGACGTTGTTCAACTTGGACACGAGGGTATCAGCGGGATGGGAGACGATAGCGCAGAGGACACCGGCAGCGTAACCGGCCACGAAGGAGACACCGAGTTGTTGACCCTTGTTGTATTCATCCTTGGGGCGGGACAAGAAGTTCTTGTAGATGGCTTCGACGATGCTCTCGAACGAGGCGAACTTCATCATGGTGTAAGGGATTTGACGCATCCAAAGTGGAGCGAGACCCTTGAAGAGACCGTTGGCACCTTCGGTGGCGATGATCTTTTGGAAACCGGCGACGGTACCTGTGGCGAATGGCGTGGTGGAAGTTTGCATACGGACTTTAACGGCCTCCATGGGGCAGAGGGCGACATCGGCGATCAATTCGGCGGAAGCGGAGGCAGCGAGGTACAACGCGGTACGGTACTTGTAGCCGTTCTCTTCACCGGCGATATCGGTGTACTTCTTCTTGAACAATTCGTAGAAGCCGTATTTACAGGCACCCTGCATCGAATAACCAATCAAGGTAGGGCCCCAACCAGTGTACAAACCGCTAATACCTTCAGCCTTGCCAATCTTCTTCCAGCCATCGAAGATACCCGAGTAGAGAGCGGGATTAACCTAATCAAGTGTCATATTGATCTTGATAAGTATGCATAATAGCTATTGTTGCATAGTAATCATAACTTACCTGACGACGACATTTAACGAGATCAAGTGGTGTTACGAATGCGTGCGTAAGACCGCAAGCCATAGCACCACCCACGGCACAAGTGTAGTAGAAGGCTGGCGAGTACATCTCGATGGCGGAAGCAGCCACGAAAGGTGTAGCCTTCTTCTCCACGGGAGACGCGGCCACAAAGCCATTAGGCGATAGCGCCTTCAACGCATCCTTTGATGGGTATAGAGACATGGCTAACTATTACTAGTACTAGTACTACTACTACTACTACGAGTGAACAAGCGAGCAGCAACGTGTGTGTGCTAAAAGAGAAAGTAAAGAAGCGACGACGAAGAAGGAAAAGGTCGGCGCGGAACAAGGATGCGTGCGTCTGTGTGTGTGTGTGTGTGGCGCGTTCCATCGGCATTTTTCACTTTTCCGCCAGGCATATGGCAAATAATGATAGTGATAATGATAGTGATGATAGCGATGATGATACTTTGACATAGTAAATGATCAGTATTTCCGATACCGCGAAAATGATGCAAATTTTTCTTCCGATAACTGAGTGAATCACTCCGGTCTAATCCGGATCATTTGAAATCATTGAATTATAATCAATTTGGATTAGACCAATCAACATTAGACATGCTAATTATGATGATCGTTGTGCATACGTGTTATGTGAATGTGAAAGGGTTATCACTGTCCTATTTTTGTAATAAGCTACTAACTAACTCATCTACTTGCTTATACTCGTCATCACTCTAAACGCTCTTGCTTATTACTTCCTTTATTTTGTTACCATGAACCGTCCTCTACTAGGTGACTATCACAATGATAACTCTAGTCCGCTATCAGGTGGACAAGGAAGACCGACAGCAACACGTCGACAGATGAAAGTGGCAAAGAGTCCAAGTGAAGCACTGGCATTGACCAATCGCTTAGCCGTTAGTCCACGCGACTTTGACCAGAAAGTGCAATATGTTATTATTAATGGCCAGTTTGTATTCACCGTCTAGTAAGTAGTAAAGGTATCCTTAGTATACTGTAGAGTAGAGTAATAACACGTATAAACTATACATACATATCCAGTCATGACCATACATTTCCAAGTGGTCAGATAGGTTCATCGAAGTTACAACGTCGTTGGGCAATGCTCTCACTTAATCAAGATGTTGATGTTGAGCCATACGATCCACGCATGGAATCAGATCATTATATACTGGACTCGCTGTATCTAGAGGTATTGTATTCAGTGTAGATTCTATGGTACAGATTATTTATATCATGTAGGTTGGATTCCTAAAAGGAAAAGAAGAGCAAGCGGAACATTTCGATGTGCAAGAGATGAGCAAACTATTTACACAGGTAATCAATCAATAAGCTTATAATGACCATACAAATACTTACTCTTGTACTATATCAATCGGTAAATACATAGACTTATGCACATCAGATATTCTCGGTTCAACAGGTAATATACAATCTATTGTTAGTTAGTTAATTAATTAGTTACTAATCCTAATGAATTAGCAAATTGTATTCGATTTCCATGGTGTTAATCTAGTGGGAGTAGTTACCTCGGTGGACATGTTGGATTTGGAACAGAAAGAACGTAATAAGAAAGGACGTAAGTAATTGATACGATCATTCATTAATACTATAAACCTAACATATATCTATATATACATAAATAGCAAGACCATTCCGTGGTGTACTTGTACCAGAGACCATTGTTACATTTAGTAAAGCGGCTGGTTCGCCTATTCGACTCAAGGGTACTGCACAACAGTAAGTAATTAGTCTAGAATAGTAGCCATAACTATAACATGATTATTACTAGACGAGCTCAAGCTATTATTGATCCCAATTTCCGCTTCGAAGACATGGGCGTAGGTGGTCTCGATAAGGAGTTCAGCTCCATCTTCCGTCGAGCATTTGCATCGCGTATCTTTCCACCTTTACTCGTTGAGAAACTGGGTATTCCTCATGTTAAAGGTGAATACACATCGAATACAGTGTGATATCATCAATGATACTGATATACAATCATTTGATATTACTAGGTATTCTATTGTATGGCCCACCTGGAACGGGTAAAACATTGATGGCACGACAAATTGGCAGTATGCTTAATGCGCAAGAGCCAAAGATTGTCAATGGGCCAGAGATTCTAAACAAGTATGTCGGTCAATCCGAGGAGAATATTCGTAATCTATTCAAGGATGCTGAAGCTGAAGTAAGTGAATGAAATCAGCAAGTGTAGTCTTCTGCATAGGTATACTCAATCAATTGCTGGTATAGTATAAGGAGAAGGGCGAGGAAAGCTCGTTGCATATTATCATTTTCGATGAACTTGATGCCATATGCAAACAACGTGGTGGACGCAATGACGGAACAGGTGTAGGTGATTCCGTGGTCAATCAATTGCTATCAAAGATGGACGGTGTCGATCAGCTTAATAATATTCTTATTATCGGTATGACCAATCGATTGGACATGATCGATGAAGCATTACTTCGACCGGGTCGTCTAGAAGTGCATATGGAGATCAGTCTACCGGATGAAGATGGTCGATATCAAATTCTTACCATTCACACAGCAAAGGTAATCATATCATTAGTAGTGGGAGTAATAGTGAGTGTAATAATACTAATAGTAATAATAATGGTATTAGATGCGTGACAATAATATTATGGGCGAGGATGTTAATCTTCATGAATTGGCCGCACTTACCAAGAATTATAGTGGTGCCGAGATTAATGGTAATCAATTCGATGATATAACAAGTAGAGAGATCTCTCCTACTAATAGACTGATGTATGTACTCGTTTACTTCTCATATAGGTATTGTAAAGAGTGCAGCATCATTTGCATTCAATCGACATGTCAAGGTAAGTGTACTACCATTCGATGATCATCATTAGTGTACTTATTGAATATATATATATATATAAGGTCGGTACACTGGCATCAGTATCGACTGATGCTGAATCGATGCGTATCGAACGGGATGACTTTATCGCTGCACTCGATGAAGTGAAACCGAGCTTTGGTGTCTCTGATGATGAATTGGGACAATGTGTCATGAATAGTATTATTCATTTCAATAGTCATATCGAGGTAAGTAGCTCGTATGCAATAGACAGATATGCTTGTATTAGCTAACATATGTATCTTATAGCGTATCATTAAAGATGCTCAATTGTACATTGAACAAGTCAAGACAAGTGCACGAACACCTGTGATGAGTATTCTCCTACACGGTAACTAATTAGCATGATATAATGTGATAATAGTCTATTGACGATATTACAACTATCCACTCCATTAATGAATACAGGTCCACCGGGCAGTGGAAAGACAGCATTGGCAGCGACAATGGCCATGGCTAGTGATTTCCCGTTTATTAAACTCGTTTCACCGGAGGCAATGGTCGGCTACTCGGAGACTGCTAAAATCAATGCCATCACTAAGGTAGGTAGCTAGATATAGCCGATAGCTAGTTAGTTGATCTATACACATTAACTAATGATACGATTTAGATCTTTAATGATGCGTACAAATCACCGCAAAGTGTTATTGTTGTTGACAATATTGAACGATTACTTGGTAAGTGTTTGTATTGCTTCGTTTTGTTTTACTTGCTAGTTGACTAACTATCAATTGTAGACTGGGTGCCTATCAATAATCGATTCTCTAATGGTGTGCTTCAGGCATTACTAGTACTATTCCAAAAGAGACCACCCAAGGTAATTGCATCTATCAACTAGATGTGGCAACACACATAGCATAAGGAGCGTGTACTAACGAGTAATCAATCCATAGAATCGTCGTCTATTAATTCTAGCCACTACTTCACAACGAGCAGTTATTAGTAACATGAACATGATGGATACATTCGATGCCGATATTTGCGTGTATAATGTTAGAAAACTAGATGAAGTAGAGACGGTGATTACGGTAAGTATTAGTTCAATACATTATAGTAGCACGAGTGTACACGTACTCACTAATCCTACGACCATTTAGGAATTGGGACTGTTCACGGATGAGGAGATCTTCATGGCGATGCAACTTCTACACCAGAATAACATAGAAGAACGCCTTAACATCGGTATTAAGAAATTGATCACCATCGCTGAAACGGCGAGACAAGACACGGACAAGGTGACGCGATTTGTCGAACTACTATCAGGACCGGATTTCATTATACCGACTAGCAATGACAATTACATGTACGATGCCTATGCCATGGATGCACCGGCCAATAACAACGATAATGGTGATGATGTCAACAGTCCATTATAATAGGATGTGATGTTAAATTAAATAACTAAATAAATAGCATTATCCGTAGTAATAATATACTAATAATAACTTGTCCTATTTAATCAATATGAACAATATGATTACATCTCTATTTAGATGGTGATCATCGGTAGCACGAGCATCATTTACTAACTTTGTATGTCCATTATTTCTGTGTTGCAATACATACATGTTTACACTCTAATTCGACATAATTTATTAACATTCTATTACAAAATATTGACAAGTTTATTAGAAAAGAATTAGATTCCATCGCACAACTGCCGGAATGCAGTCATGATAGTTGAAGCGCAAATAAGTAAACAGTTTACTAATTAACACAAAACATTTTTATATCATTCGATAGAGGGAGACAAGCTCTATTATAATGAGCGATATCAACAAAGTTGATTAGGTTTACATGGAGTAATGAATATGATCGCAAAGAAGCGTAAAACATACCGGCAGTTGTGTGCGTAACTCTACATGTCGTCTAACGGTGACATTTACGATTACCATTGTACGCCTGTTTAATAAAGTCAGTGATTAAACGGTCAGTTGCACAAGAGGTAGAATGAACATGTGTTACACAAAACATTCATGTGGTAATGAGGGAAAGAAAAACGACATATGGTTACAATACATCCTATGAGCACACATACATCCACACGTACATCCCCAAGTATGCACACACGGACACACACACGCACGCATACAGAGGGAGAGGCACATGTCCTTGACATGCTGATGGAGTGGCATGAACTAGCATGCAACTGGTGGCCAGCATTTCTTTCATTTAACGCACAAAGTGCATATGGCCTGTAGTCGAGTTGTCAATGCCCTCGTCGTCGTCGTCGTCGTCGCCGTCTTCTTCTTCTTCTTCTTCTTCTTCTTCTTCTTCAGCCACCCTTATCTTATTCTCTTTCTTTGTCTTTGTTGTCGTTATTCCCGCTTATACATTTAGTACGATTGATTGTTTATATCTATTTACATCATATTAATCATAATCATATTAATCATAATAACAAGTCAGTTATTACTGACGACTACTCGAAGTATCCATTTATTATAATAATAGAATATGGCTTCATTCAATCCGATGATACCGAATGTGGCGCTTGCAGTACAACCGGAATCGGTGCCATTAGCTAAGGAACCAAGTCAGTTGATGCGATTTAAGAACATTCACTCGATGGTGACAAACGAAATGGCTCGCAAGTCACGACATCTATCCGAGGTATACACGGGCGTGTCAGTGTTTCCCTCCAGTAGTACGGCCAGCAGTAGTAGTAACAGTATCAATGGCAATGCTAGTGGTAATGGTAATGCTGAATTATTAGAGGGATTACCATCGCCGCCACCACCTTCACCATGCTTGTCGCCCAGTAGTGTACACTCACTCATGGAGACAGACAGCTCATTGCCAACGAATCACGTCATGGATTGTATGAGTATGCCGATAACACCTAGAACACCGATGATCACCAATGATGACGACGTCGATAATGACAACGACGATAATGGTGGATTGAGCCAAATGACGAAAGAACTGTTATCATTCTGGGAGGAGATTGAGCCGGCTACTAACACGAGTGACACGTTGAAACTTGACTATCGATTGTCATTACTGTTGAATAATAGTAGAAAAGACATTCATACTAGTGGTGACACTGCTGCTGCTAGTATATTGGCAATGGATAATACCATGACCAATATATGGGATGATAATCATAGTAATAGCAATCATGAGCAAGAGGAAGAGGAAGAGGAAGAGTTACCACGCGAGAGTGAATCAGCTACAGATAGCAATAAGCTACTGGATGCATTCCTTGCACCAGATCAAGATTGGTTCCGTAATGTTAATGCTAGTCGTTTGGCATTGGACGGTGCAAGGCCACAAAGTGTCCTGGCATTAACGAGTCATCGTGAACATCGTTACAGCGATGATGTGACAACAGACTTGTGGTCGTCTACGGCACCACCACCTTTAGTACCGATTACAACTACGGCCAGTGCTAATGCTATCACTCCCAGACGTCGTGCTAGTCAAGTGTCGAGTATACGGCCCATTACTAGTTACGAGCTTACCATGCCGTTCAACCTGAAGAGTCCAACCATACTGGTGACACCGAATGCAACGACTAAACTAAGCACGCCTCCTACCAGTGAAAAGATTAAGAAATCACCGAGTGCCTCGTCTAGATTCATTACGTGGAATGCTAAATCACTCATCAGAAAGACTAAAGCGGAACCAAGACACACAGCGCCGAATAGTCCCGACTATACCGGTATACTCGAGGAGTCAACGGATAATAAAGCGAATGATGACATGTCGAAACCACCAATGCTACGTGGTCGTAGTCGATCTGTCTCTACCACTAGGGAGATGGCCTCGATGGTATCAGCGAATCGTGGTCAACATCATGAAAGGGCCATTAATAAGATCTCGGAAATGTTTACTTCAAGAAAGGATACAGCAGCAGCAGCAGCAGCAGCAGCGATAACCGAATCATCTGGATTGAAACCAACTAATAATAATGACTCGCCCGTCGATGTGTTCTCCGATGGTAATGGCATTATATTCAAGAAGAAATCAATGATCAAACGAATATTCACCGGTAGAAAGCATCGACAACACCCGGAAGGTGTATCGCAACATAACAACACGAACAATAATAATAGTTGTAAGTGAAATAGTAATCATAGCCATATAATTATGTTTATTAACTACAATGTACTTATCTATCTATCTATCTGGTTGAATAGATTGTTTACGTGATCGTTCGGAATCGATTCCCGGTGGATTTACTGAAAAGATGCAATCATCCATGGATCCATTGACGGAGATCAACGACTATGAACGTAATATGCAATCGAATAGTAAACAGGGTAGTAGGGCCAACAAGGCACGTTGGTCGGTGCAAGGTTCCGGTCTTAATCTACACGACTATCAGCATGTAATGCTACCCTCGGAGGCAGCACAATTGCGAAAGGACTACATAGCAAGGAAGGTGCGCGAGAGTAATGCCACCATGCCTAGTATGCCGGAACACTCGCCATTGTCACCGACAGCTGAATCGGTACGCTCCTCCACCGAGGAATTGGCCACGGAGCATGTAACGCTATTCCATACATCGGCCATCAACACACACGACATTGAATGGTTCGAGGATGATGGTAAGTAAAACAACAACAACAACAATGATGATGATG
>JAIXMF010000163.1:0-28699 GCA_025201365.1 Syncephalis plumigaleata | reverse complement strand
TGCTAAGTAAGTTGAAAGAGAATCAAGTAGCAGTAATATAAATGCTAATAAACGATATGACAACTATATAGGTAAGCGGCGGTGTATCTAACGTCTCATTCTCCTTCCGAGGCAAGGATTCAGTGCGTGAAGCGATGCATAGCGTGTTCCTGGTAAGTCATATCAGAATGGAGTAATGACAATAATACATACAATTACTAATACAATGGTGATGACAGTATCATGCTATTCGAGCTGGTCTAGATATGGGCATTGTTAATTCGGGATTCCTGACCATTTACGACGATATACCCAAAGATCTACTCGAACTATGCGAGAATGCTGTTCACAATCGTGATCCCGATGCTACAGAGAAGTGTGAAATACGCCGAAGAACATGGTAAATCGAGTGAGAAGAAAGAGAACGAAGAAATGGCGCAAGGAACCAGTGAGACGACGACTTGCACACGCACTAGTGAAAGGCATCACAAAGTATATCATTGAAGACACCGAAGAGGCTAGAGTATCACCGATGTATGCTACACTCCATGAGAAGCAATATAATCGATAATAGTTACTAATGCTATTGCTTAATTGATAGTTCGAACGACCACTCCATGTCATTGAGGGTCCACTAATGGACGGTATGAATATTGTGGGCGATCTATTCGGAGCAGGCAAGATGTTTTTACCGCAAGTCATTAAGAGTGCGCGTGTTATGAAGCAGTAAGTCGAATGAGAAATACCCTCATGATATACTAAATTGTAATGCTCTACTTTGATGTAAATAGAGCTGTTGCTCATTTGATTCCATTTATGGAGGAGGAACGCTTACAGCAACAACTAATATCTGGCACTGAATCCAATGAACCAACCTATAATGGCACTATTGGTATGTATGCATGTATAATAATGTAGTAGTGTATCTATTTTTCACTAATCTACTCTATTCATTTAGTATTGGCCACGGTTAAGGGTGATGTTCATGGTAAGATATATACAAGTATAAAATGTAATGATATACTAATGATTGTCATATAAACATATAGATATCGGTAAAAACATTGTGGCTGTAGTGTTGGGATGTAACAATTACAAAGTAAGTATTGCATACATGAATCATATAATATTAATTCATTTATATTTATGTATCTATTTGTTAGGTCATTGATCTTGGTGTCATGACACCTGCCGAGAAGATTATTGAAACGGCCATCGCGGAGAATGCCGATATTGTTGGTCTATCTGGATTATTACACCATCGCTAGATGAAATGATTCATGTGGCACGGGAAATGGAACGACGCGGCATAAAGATCCCATGTTAATTGGTGGTGCCACTACTACTAGCAAAACACATACAGCGGTGAAATTGCTCCACGTTACTCGATTCCTACCGTACACGTACTTGATGCATCACGAAGGTAAATCAACAGATAGACTGCAGCCATAGATGGATGCTAATCATTTATATTCGAAAATAATAGTGTGGTCGTAGTATCGAATCTACTTGATGAGGTACAAAAGAGGACTTTGCCCAAGAACTACGTGAAGAATACGAGGAAGTGCGCGAGGATCATGTAAGTTGATAAAAAGTCATATAGCAATGATAACTGTATTAACATATATGTGGCAATTAGTATGATTTAAGAGATCGCAAATATCTAAAGTACAACAAGGCTTGCGAGCAAGGTTTACAGATTGACTGGTCGTCTCAGCCACCACCAGTTAAACCGACATTCCTTGGTGAAAAGGTAAGCAATATGAAATCACAAAGTAGCATGATGATATTAGTGTATCAATCCATTTACGTAGATATTCGAGGATTACGACTTGAATGCGTTAATAAAATACATTGATTGGAATCCGTTCTTCCAAGTATGGCAGCTTCGTGGTCGCTATCCTAATCGAGGTTATCCTAAGATCTTTAAGGATGAAACTGTTGGTAAGTTAGATGATTGAAGTACTTATTAAATAAGAAAGAAGCGTTAATAACATGAACACGTAAAGGTGCGGAGGCAAAGAAGTTATATGAAGAGGCACAAACGTTGTTGAAACGTATAATCGATCAGAAACTATTAAAAGCCAAGGGAACTATTGGATTATATCCAGGTAATCATACAAATATATACAAATATAATAGCTAACTTGTCTCTCTTTTCTCTTACTATAGCCAATAGTGTTGGTGATGATATTGAGGTACAATCATGCAAGCATTTATCATTTTGTAATATTAATATTAATATTATTCAATAGGTTTATACTGACGAGACACGCACCAAGTGGCAACAAAGTTCTATGGTCTAAGGTAGGATATTAGTATGCTTGCTTTACCCACTAATTAATCCGCTAATGATCATTGCTAGACAACAAGCAGAAAAGGTATAAGGCATAGTAGATGAGTGTAACAGCAATGCAAGGCCATCTAACCGTTTTTATTACACTTAGGATAAAGACTCGACCGATCCCTACTTGTGTATTTCGGATTTCATTGCACCAAAGAATAGTGGCATTGCAGACTATATTGGTCTATTTGCAGTGAGCGCTGGTTTCGGTGCAGATGAACTAGCCGGGCAATATGAGAAGCAATTCGATGACTACAACTCGATTATGGTCAAGGCTTTGGCTGATCGATTGGCAGAAGCATTTGCAGAGGCACTTCATGTGGAATTACGACGTGTAAGCATGATAATGATGATGATGATGACTTGCAATGATAGACATAGTAGTTTAATCAAACATTACGTGTAGGAATACTGGGGATATCAGAAAGATGAGAATCTGGATATTGAAGCAATGCTATCGGTGAAATATCAGGTAACTATACACAATGTAGAATCTCAACGACTACAATCAAGATATTAATATCACAATGATTGTTATCCACAATAATTAGGGTATTCGACCAGGTAAGCTTTCTAATAGTTGTCAACAAAAAGAAAGAGGAAGAAAGCACATTTACTAACTAAGCATTTCACGTAGCACCGGGTTATCCAAGTCAACCAGATCACACAGAGAAGCAATCCATGTGGCAATTGGCCAACATTGAACGCGATACGGGTATTCAACTAACTGACTCGCTTGCTATGTGGCCGGCAGCTTCAGTCAGCGGTCTTTACTTTGCTAATGCCGAATCGAAATACTTTGCTGTAGGCAAGATTGACAAAGATCAGGTAAGCCTTCATGATACATTGACTGCTTATCAATTAACTATATACGATATGAATGAACAGGTGGAAAGTTACGCACAACGAAAGGGCGTATCAGTTGAGGAAGTGGAGAAATGGCTTCGTCCTATTCTAGCCTATGAATCTTAATGAATGAACATGCAAAAGCCATTAATAAATAGTAGCAGTGATACATACAATAATCACGCTAATGATTGCTAATACAAGCAAGTGTTGTAGTCGTAGTAATGTTTATTGCTAATAATAACATAACACTGCATTATATGTTAGTACATGAGGTGGATTCAACACCATTAGTTGTCTCTTGTGTCTCTGTATTTGTCATTACTTTCTGTTCTGATTCAGGAATCGTAGCAGGTTCAGGTCGTTTTGAAGGATCATCCATTAGGCGTTCCCCTTCTTGTTCGGCTAATTGATGTGCCATTTCCCTTTCACTAGGTGACAATTCCTCGTCTGTTTCTCGCCACAATGAAGCCTGCGTGCTAATATCGACAATCAAATTGCGATAACTACATAATAATAACCATAACTATAAATCAGATGACATCATTCATAATAGAAGCAAGACATGCATACCTCTTTAACACATTGGCCAATACAATATCCTCATCATCGAATGTCTTCTCATCCAAGTAGGTTGGCACATTCAATGGAGGCAATGTGAAATAGGTGGATATTTCTTTACGCGTAAAATGTTTATCAGGATTACGTTCATCGACCACTCGACTATGAATGACACATTGCTTAGCATCTATCATCTTCATTGTTTAGCAACATGATAGTAATGATCACTTACTATGCCAGTCCAATCTTGTGTATGTTATTCTTGTACACTTTATCCTCCCAAGTACCAAAGTTCTGCAATCGATAAACGTACACTGGTTTCACTTGACCGTATCGATAAGCCTTTACATCATAGTGAGTGTAAGTATGTATGTATGTGAATGTAGCAATTCATTTACTTACACGAGCAACTGCTTGTTCATCATGACTATAGAATCAATGGATCAGTTAATACAAAGTGTATTTATGCCATTATTGACAGGGTCTATTACTCACCTTGGATTCCAACCTAGATCGACTAGGACAACTCGATTTGCTGCTATCATATTGACGCCTAATGAACCAGACTTACGTATTTTATTAGTCTTTATTATTCATTTGCTACTGATTACACTTACATTAATCGATACAAGGAATACACTTTTTGTGCTACCGCCATTAAATGCATCAATCATATATTGTCGATCCTAATACATATACAATTTAGTCTAATCAATCATTAATGCATTAATAATTAGCTTACAGCAATCTTAGTCTGTCCATCTAGTCGGAAATACTCGATCTTAAACTCTGTTAAACATCTAGCAATATAATCTAGTCGTAGTAATTAGTCGCTTTTCTTTACAAAGCATATATAAGCATCATATCGTTACCTAATGTAGGAATACTACGTGAGAATATTAGTAGTTTATCCTTGATTGCTATACATGCTGTAACAATCGACATGAGTATCATCATTTTAGTACTATGATGAATAGATCGAACATCTAATACAATGATAATAATTGATTATGTAAGTTGTAATTGAGAAGCAAACATATATCAATTCATCTTACCTGTTTGTAAATCAATGGTTGTCTTCATCCAATGGTCACCGAGATCTTGTCTAATAATATATGTATATGTATATGTATATATATATATATATTTAGATAATCCAGCTCGTAATAACAATTGACTATGAGACTTACTCTAATCCAATATTACGTAATAATGCAGTTGTATTCACACCTGGATCTTCATCTTCCTCCATTTCACACGGCAATGGATTGACCATTACAAAGTTTGAATGTGGATTCGTTTTAGCATGTTCAAATCGTTTAAGTAGTAATTGATCTCGCACCGTCTATTAACAATACGTGTATGTACACGTAGATTAGTTATTGTTTGCACAAGAGTAATTGTTGATTTAATTACCTGTGCAATATATGGATGATTACAAATACGAAGTAATGATTGATATTGCTGAAATAGAGTGGCACCCGATCTATGTTTCTCCAATAGATATGCCTAGTAGACATGATTGATTAATGACTTGATTACATGATTGCTATGTCACTCACGCAGTAAGCATTATACTGTAATGGACTAAGTCGACATGAAATAACGAATTCATGCAGTGGCGGTAATTCTCGTCGTAGTGTAGTGGCATCCTTCCTAATATCTAATAGTTAGTCGTGTACTAGTGCAACACATACTAGAGTATTTACCTTAGTACAATTGGCTTTAATATAGTCACTAGCACGTAGAGTACGGTTTGTGATAACTATTATCATTATATATATTAGACAAATCTTGCAACTATTGCCTAGTCTACTACAATACCTTTCTATCACTCATTGTACTGTCATGGAATAGACCATTATTGATAGGATGAATATATCGATTACGAAAATCCTCCAATTTGCCAAGATAGTTGGGACACACCCAATTCACCATACACCAATACTCTTCCTATTAATCAATGTTGACTTAATTATCTATAGTAATTAACATGACATTATCTTCAATGAATTGCTTACCAGATCATTTTGTAATGGTGATCCCGTAAGACAAATACGTGCCTTAGTGGTTACATTCTGAAATACACTCGCTATCATAGTCTAATGATAATAGTAGTAGCAGTATATTAGTACAAATTACTGATGATCTCTCATTCATTTACCCGAGGATTCTTGATGATATGTCCCTCGTCAGCAATAATAACTGAAGGACCTGGATCGAGGAATGCTCGTTCTACAATAGTCTGCTCTTTATCATCATTAAGCTGACGTGTATTCATGACAAAATCTCGATAGAATTGATAGCTAACAAGAACTATTTACATGTAAGTAATCGCTCAATGTCAAATAACAACTTGCAACCATCTACTTACTAACACCACCATTGCGGTACCAATGATCAATAGTGTTCAACTTGATTAGTTTCATGCCAGATTCACCTATTTATAACGAATACTGTAAATAATACAAGAAACAAGATTGATATCATTATTACCAATTGTATAGAGACCACGCATTTCATGTCGTTGCTCTTCAGGAATCCAATGAGAGAATTCCTTGATCCAATTGTTCATGACTGTTGGTGGACATACAACCACTACACGACCCTCCTATATATATGTAAATACTTATTTTAGCATAGAATAAATCAAGATAGAGCTACTTACGCGTAATTCATCAGGAATAATGTTAGGTGTATTCAATAAGCATTGCAAATACGTGTATATAAACGTGATAACTTGAAATGATTTACCCAGTCCCATACAATGTGCTAGTACTCCACCATGAACTGGTCGCATCATCGTGCAACGCCATAGAAAGCGTACGCCACTTAACTAGTACACGCTAATTAGATATGAATGATGACAATGTAACATTAATATACACTCATTACCTGATGAGGTTTTAGATGATTGGCAAGGAATGCCGGAATAGTAACGGGTACTTCATCATCTAGATGACCCATATTAATAGTAAAGCTCTACATATAATTATTAGATATATAGTCATAATAATCAATACTAGAAATACACTCACTTCATTAGTAGTAGTAGTATCATTTGAGTCATCACTAGATAATCAATAAAGATAAAGGACATTATTAACAAATATTAACCAATAATGAATCATATCATAGTATTACTTACATGCGTGCATCAATTTGTTTGGCCTTCTTCGTAACAACACGTCGTATCATACAGGCCATTTTTGATTCCTTGCGTATTTCTCGAATATCACGTCGACCTGGTATGGGTTTATCCGGTATATCCACTAATAGGTCTTCTGTTGCTTCATTGACATTGATAGTGTTATCTAACGGTGATGTAGTTGTACTCAATGGAGTTGAATTCGTATCAAGTGTTGTATCAAGTGTTGTATCATTGGCAGTGTTCTCTACTAATATTGTAGTATTCTCTACATGTAATGGTTCCATATATTGCGTAACATCATTATCATTAGGTAATAGAGTTATATCCTGTAGTGAATTACTATTACTGTTACTATTACTATTATCATAGTCGATATCTGTTGTTGTCTCTGTTGTTGTTATGGTGTCAGCTATATTTACATCTAATGGTGCTGATATAGTTTCGGTAGATGGTGATGGTAATGAACGATATTTAGATTGTGGTTTACGTAGTACAGGCCATGTTGATGGAGAGGAGGAACGTGTAGATGAATGAACTACGGTTGGTGTTACTTTTACATGTTTATCGAGTGAATTCGCAGTGGAGTGATGTACTCCTCTAGCGTCTATAGTTCGATCCACATGTTCCAATCTAGTCATTTAGATTATTCACTAGCTCTACTTGACATTGTTCATAATTACCTATCACTTCTTGTACTAGATTCATCGGTATGTGTGTCATCTACATGTGTGAGTCGCCATACTTGAAATTGACGGAATAGATCCACATTTAACCAGCTTCTTATACTCTTCTTTTCACATAATGATTGTGTAGCATCAGATGGTTGATATTGATGCCGCATCCAATGACAGTAATCATGGAATAGCCATTTCAATGGAACATCTACATCGCTATATTATATTGAGATTAGTTACAATCTATGATGTCAACTATTTCTATTCTTCATATACTCACTTGACGCTTTCATTAGAGTAACTGCCTGGTGGTCGAAATGTATTGCCTTGAAAGGCACTCCATCGTGCCAGATTCTCGATTCTTGAGAATAAATCTAATTGTTGAATTAGCACATATGATTAATATATATATATATATATATATATATATATATATATACGATGTAACTCACTTTCACCAGGTAGATCTAAATAGTTGCGTACCGCTCGTCGTATGGCAGTTGGAATACGCGTACGTGCACAACGACAATTCCTAATAGTTCGTTCGGCGACTTCTTCCGTCCAATTAGAGAATGTCTCGATGTTATTATACGGCAACGATCCAATGCCTGAAGAATTCGATAATCCACTGCCGGTAGATGGAGATGCAGTACTAGTGTGTCCAGGTGGATTAATAACAGTTGGTGCCACTGTATTTCTTGCTGTAGGTGGTGTATTCTGTGATTTCGTTAGTTTAATCGAATAGGAACGTTGTGAGGTAGCAGTGAATGGTGTGGCTGCAGATCGAGATACACGTCTCATACTAGATACAGGTGATCGTATAGGTGGAGGTGAATCCGCTCTCATTTCCGATATAATAGGCGAGGATGATCGAGATGATGATGATGATATAGACACGTATTGCGGTGAATTACTTACTGTAACTTGATCATTCTCTTGACTATTACTAGATGATAATCCATTCGATGTAATAGTATCTGTATCCAATGACAAATCTACTAACTCATGCTCATTATTTGTAGTTGTTGTTGTAGTTGTTGTAGTAGTTGTTGTTGGTGGTGGTGTATCATGTGATTCTAATGTAGTTGGTACATCCAATAATTGGAATGTTGGCAGTTGAATCAGTTCATCAAGTAGCAATGTTACTGATGGCTCATTCGATGAATCCAACATTTCACTATCATTATTATCTGTTGACATTAGATTACGAAGTGAAGTGTAATCATCAGGATTCAATTCACTGTCATCAATAAAATCTGATAGATTATCTGACTCCTCCTCTTCTTCCGCTTCTTTCTCTATTGTTGTACTATTACTATTGTCATTCGCTAGTATTGACGTTGATGTTGCTTTCTTCCTAGTTCGCACTGGTTTTAATGGTGCCTATTTGTCATTATATATATATATATATATTAATATCTGATACAATGACTAGTATGATAGATGACTCACTTCTGGTAATGCTAATAGTCCAACTTTCCATGATAAATCATAAATGTAAAATAGTGTTCTATCCAGTGCACCGCATGCTGTTGTAATGGCCTTCTCTGTCGTATAGGCAGTATTACTAATCGTGTCTATCATTGTAGGTAATCGCTATAAAAAGCATACTAAGTAATTCAGTATTGATTGTGTTATTACATACTCACCTTAGTTAACAGATATTTCAATTCTGAATGAATTTGTGTTATAATGTTCGACTTTCTTTTGTATAGAGAATACTTTTGTTTCTCTAATACCGTAAGACTAGATGGATTATTTTAGTTAGTTTATAATAGTAAGCATTACATTAGTATAATCTACCGTTTAGATTGCCATTTCTCTAATAATCGATTGCTATATTCCTTGATGATTTCCCTTTTACGTTCCAAGGTCATGAGTTGAATTCTTGGATTCCTATTGCATTCTGATTCTATATTAGAGATGTCAGCATTAGGAGAGTAAATTGATTAATTGGGCAAACATATTACCTGCTGCTGGTAATGTTGTATTGGATTTATCTCGTGTGCCACTGTTATCTTCTATATCTTCATATGCCTCATCAAGTTCTGTATCGGAATAGTCTGATTCACCATAGAGCTATATATATATATACATATAGAATAAATACTAAAATACTAAGAGATATTATACAAGCATATCCCTTACCGGTAATACGTCGTCTTCGAGTGTACATTCATTGTTCGTGTCATTATGATCCTCCGTTGGATCAACTACTACTGCACGAAATCTGTTCTGTATTTCCGGCAAATCTGTCTGCTTATTAACAGAAATGCGACCACGTAAATATCGTTTCATTTGTGACTAGATGTAGAGAAATACAATAATTAAGTAAAATATTCCATTTGAGATTATTGATATTACCTGAACATAAACATTATAGCCCAAGTATCGATGAGGCATATCTAGAATTATACGAAATGAATATCATTCCATAGAGTCGATTAAGTAAATAATAATAAACTTACCTCTAGCTATAAATTGAAATGAGGCCGTTTCATTAACATCATCTACATTAGCATCCATTATAAATGGATCCTCTATTGCTTTATAGGGTAGCCAGTCGCTAATTAAACGATCTTTCGTATTTGGTCTAGTGGTTGACCCCTCGAGTATAGGCGCTTTGTCTTTAACTACACTTGGCGTACTAGTATGACTAGGTAGATTATAACCAGGTTCATCACTACTAATATTAGATAATATTGGGATTATAGCTGTTGCCACATCATTGTTAGACCAAAAACGATCATTTGGTATATCCGTATTGAGTCGTTGTCGTTTAGCGGGTTGATACATCGTAGAAGTTGCCGACACTGATGCTGATGAGGCAGAGACTGATGGCGTGATCATAGTAGGCGTGTAGGATGTCGCCATTAACTGCTGTCTTAGCGTAAGAATGGCTCGATAGATCCGCTTTCGAATACCGAGCTTTTTAATGTCCAGATCTTCACGTATACACGTCTCATCTATATCTAGCAGTAGTGTTTGACCATCCACTTCATGCTCTATAAACTGATTAGCATATTGTTCTTCTATGCCAACACTATGCTGAAACCAGTGAGCCACTTGACTCGGCGACCAACGTGTCACTTCGTCCTGTGGCGGTACCTCCAGTCTTGGTCGTATTGCTCGATCGAGAAATAGCGATGAGAAAGCTGCACTTGTCTAAATCACTCGAGTTAGCGTTGAGTTCTCCACAGTTGATTCTATCAGTCTACTTACGTTTGATTCAGCATACAATTCGAGCGAGCCTTCTGCGGAATTATTGATTGACATTGCCGGTGACGCCGACCGACTGACTAGTGGATTCATATTGGCATATACGGTTGTGTACAAGTACTGATCCGTAGCATTCTGTTTTTCCGTTGTCATAAACAAATAGTATCTGTCGTGTGTGTGTATTAGAAGCAAACAAATAATACAATAAAGGTTTGTCTGTCTATGTTTGCGTTTGCGTTTTTGTGTGTGGATGTGTGAGTGAGCTGTTTATTGGGTGCTTCCAACTGATTAACACCAGCTAGCCTTTAGCATTTGTTTTTACTAATAAATAAATTTACACAATTGTTAACACCATTATCACCATAGAAATGCCAATTGATACAGCATAATAATAATAACAATTCAGTATTCAGTAATGGATCCTTTACTGATAGTGATAACTATCATCATCAATTCTATAAGGTAGACGATACAAGTGTACGAGTATAGTTGGATATTGCCATGTCATGTACTTACAAGTAGCAATAAACTAGAATGATTGATAAGTTATGATGATGATGCATACAATTGAGTGCATAGAAAGCAACAAGTGAACAAATAGAATACACGATAAACAATGTAATAAACAAGCAGTAACTAGTAGAATGACTGACTTGTCACGAATGAGCAAGGAATGAGCAAGGAAGGGTGCATGAACACGTATGCCAGTTTATTTGAAGAAGCAGTGTATGCTTGTAGGTAGATAGAGTATGTATACGGCAGTAAACAAATGAAAATACAAATAAAAGCATGACGTAATGGTGGCATACAAACAGATGACGGAAAAGAGTGGTAAAAGTAAAAGGTACATATAACAACGAGAGCAGTAAATGCTTAAACATTGATAAATAAGCAGGACAGTGATAGAAAACAAAGGACTAGAACGAACAATAAACAAGGCTTATTGGTATAGTAATAATAACGACAAGTGAGCATGTAGATAGCTTAGAGGAAGAGGAACACAAAGAGATAAATAAAGGTCATAGAGATAGTATGGCAGAATAGCTGCTATTGGGAAGGTGTATGCTAAAGTGAAAGATGAAGTAAGTGAAATGCGAATGACACGAAGAAGACGCGTATTACTGAGAAAGTAAATAGGTAAATAACTAGCATATAGTCAAGAGGAAGTAGACGTGTGTTGTTTACTGACAAGTGGAATGTAGTTGATACAAAGAAGACAATAGCGGTAAAGAAGGGAAAGGGAAACAAGGGAAGCAGCTAGAATGCAGTTGACACAAAGAATACGCGTGCTGTGTAAAGAAGTAAATAACAAGGTGAATGAGCAATAGGTGGAATAGTGGATACATGCAGTGAGAAATGGGAATAGTGACAAGCATGTGTATGTAGTGGGATGAAGTAGAATGATGGAAATAAATTGGAATGAATAGAGAAAACAATAGTAGAATGAATGTAGTAGCAAGTATAGGAATGTTTGTATGCAGTAATTTAGATTGTTAATGACAATAGTAATACATTTATTGAACCGAATTGTATGGTACGCTAATGATGACATTTAAAGACACCGTTGTCGCTTTGCCGGTGGCTCAGACCGGTCGGATTGCAGGATGCTGTCAAGCTTGCGCTTCGCTTCCTGCGCAGATTTAAACCATGGATGCTGCAGAGCATCCATGACTGTCATGCGTCGGGCTGGATCGACCTGGAGAAGGCCATTAATAAAGCGTGTCGCTAAACATAATTGGTTACAATTAGTGGATTGTACTAGTGTAATCATAACAACTTACCTTCGTTCACGGGTTCATTAAAATTGACAATCTCAAATGGCGCTCGCTCATTTAAAATTGTATAAAGGTACTCTCCACAGGTCCATTTATTCTTCTTCATCATGAATGGATGAATACCTATGACATATCAGGTTAGCTATCATTGATTTTAAGTAAAGATTAGCTTACCACTTAGCAAATAGTATGCCAGGATGCCTATACTCCACATATCGGCACTTTTGTTGAATCCGATGTGTGGGTTTTGAATATGGGCAACCTTCTCTTTGCCAGTGTCGCCTTGATTCGTGAAGACTTGAATAACGACGTTTACATCCGTGCCAGTCAAAAAAACTTCTGGTGCCATGTATGCTGGCGTACCAACAAGTCCCTGTATATAAATTTCTGGATCTAACATTCGTGACAATCCGAAATCTGCTAGGAGGGTATGCGTACACCCCTCGTCCTTGAAAAGGATGTTCTCCACCTATATCTGTGTCAGTATTTGTAATAAAGCAAGTAATCAAATGACTTACCTTGATATCTAGTAGTAATTGGATTACATTAACCAGGTTATCATTAATAAACATTGTTAGTTAATCATAAGCATAATTACTTACCCAGATGAGCAACGTTGGCCTTGTGCAAATCCTAATAGTATATGGTTAATATGGTTCTAGTATTAATTATGGTTATATTACTTACTTTAAGAGCCAGTAGAATTTGGCGAATAATTGCCTTGGCCTTGGCTACAGGGAGGGGTGCAGGGTTCTTGGCCAGGTAGTTAAAGAGACTACCTCCTTTGGCTAGCTCTGTGACAACAAACGTGCCGTAATCGTTTACGTTGAAGCTAATGGCACGTAGTGTATGTTGCTGGTGTCGAAATTGTCGCATTATACCCCACTCGTTTGCCAGCGTCATATCGTCGTTATTGGCTTGCTTGATTGCTGCTGCCTCTCCAGTAGTACAGGATATCCCCTTGTACACTGTACCGAAGCCACCGCTAGATGCGCACGTTAGCTATTCATTATAGAATTTCCCTGTATTTAACTATTTGATCACCTACCTGCCGAGACGCTCTGTAGTGTGATAGTAATCACCGAGCATCTGTATCGTGTTAGTAGTAATACTGTATATATTGTCTCCATTTACCTGTGTATAATAATAAATATGAGATGTTTTCTTTGGTTCTGCTTGTTCTAACGCGGTATATAGAAATTTGTCTATATATATTGTTAGCCCAAATCTATCAATGAAGTCGCCGTAACTTACAATTATAAACGTCTATATTGATCGTGCCGACATTTTTAAATGTACTGTTTTCATTTTCCTCCTGATCGTTTACTACAGAAATGATTAGCATGAATATTTGACCGCGCATACCAATAACTTACTAGTTAAGGCAGCAAGGCCTTCATTCTAATAAGCGATTAGTTAAACGTTCAATATATTTGAGCATAGAACTTACTGTGATATGAATCATACCATTCTCCTAATGAGCTGCAGGTTAGATTACACCCATCGTTTAATATGGTTATTGGCTTACCTCTGATATGTTAAAAACACATTCGTTACCGCGAGGAAGTTTATAATCACTAATGTATCGCAATTAGTAAATAGATCAAGGTGACATAGTAGTGACTTACCAACCAGCTTCATTACCGAATGATAGCTTGCTGCCACGGTAAAGCAGCAATTCTATAGATAGGTTAGTTATTCTCGTCTGTGTCATTCAAACATAGCTTACCCTGCTTCTTATCTCCTTCTGGCGTTATCCACCCTACTAGCTTCGTGCGGTTCTCCTGCTTCAGCTCGGGCCACTTAAAAGGCACATGAATAAATTTATTACGCTTTTTTTCTACACCTGAGCCACCATCGCCAGCAGCTGATAGTTGCGCTGGCTTCGGTGATGGCTCCGCTGATTGGAGTGGCACCGATTCCGAGGCAGCAGCAGTAGCAGCAGTGATAGGAGCGAGAATATGAGTGGGGGTAGGAGAAGTGGTAGTAGCGGGGATAGGAGCAGAAGTAAAAGCGACAATAGGTACTCTTCCATTGTCAGCACCAGCGGTAATAGCTGGTATTATAATAGGTGCGGACTTTGACGCAGACACTACTATTGGAGCTGAATCGGCACCTTGTTTCATTTTGAAAGCACAATTGTTGAGTATATCGCGGTAAGAGTATAGAAAGTAGGGGTAGAGCTGTATGAGACTTAAGTGAAAACTTGCGCGTAAACCTAGATTGAACTAGATAGTGGAGAGAACTGGAGGAGTAGCGGAATAAGAGGTTGTGCATAGCCCATTAGCTATTGTCGCCAACACTAGTGGCTTTATATAACACAGCACATAGGTCATAAAACTGTAGCTTCAGCTTATACCGCTACACTTCGTCCAGTACGCTTTGTACCTGGGAATATTTCAAGCTCATACTGCGTAGAGTTGAGCAGAACTGAGCAGAACTGAGCAGCTCCAATACTACAATAATAACATGTTTTTACGATCTTTGCCAATACTTGACCGATTTCGACGCGGCAAGTTTGCTTGTATAGCTCGACACTTGGTAGAATACGCTGTACACATTTAATGTAGATTCCTTTATTCATGACACATTTACAGGGCGTAGAAGATATTGGTCGTCAAGGTAAACAAGCAAAGTGACTGCGCACTAGCATCGTCTTTATTTGGAAGGTGGTTTTGCTCTATGTAAGCAGCCACGATTTGCCTGATTATTGACAAAGCACTTCCGCACCGATACCGTTTACCAGGATTTTCATCCATCCATCTATCTATCTTTTGCTAGCGTTATGAGATTGGCAGTTCATCCCATTCTTTCGACGCTATTACTTCATCCCAATTCAGACATCGCAAGCTATCGTTTTTTTTTCATTTCTTTGCCCACCTACGTACTAGTGCGCGGTAGAGTGACAAGTGACGTCATAAAACTGTAGCTTCAGCTTATACCGCTACACTTCGTCCAGTACGCTTTGTACCTGAAAACATTTCAAACTCCTACTGCGCAGAGCTGAGCAGAACTGAGCAGAACTAAACAGCTCCAACACTACAATAATAACATGTTTTTACGATCTTTGCCAATACTTGACCGATTTCGACGCGGCAAGTTTGCTTGTATAGCTCGACACTTGGTAGAATACGCTGTACACATTTAATGTAGATATCTTTATTCATGACACATTTACAGGGCGTAGAAGATATTGGTCGTCAAGGTAAACAAGCAAAGTGACTGCGCACTAGCATCGTCTTTATTTGGAAGGTGGTTTTGCTCTATGTAAGCAGCCACGATTTGCCTGATTATTGACAAAGCACTTCCGCACCGATACCGTTTACCAGGATTTTCATCCATCCATCTATCTATCTTTTGCTAGCGTTATGACGTAGACAGTTCATCCCATTCTTTCGACGCTATTACTTCATGTCAATTCCCATATCGCAAGCTATCGTTTTCCTCATTTCTATATTCACTTATCCAACACAACGCTTCCAAAAACGATTATCAAACAGCTATTCCATCTAGGTTACACAATCCTTACCAAAAAATTCTCACGCCGTTATTCCACTTATGCACTGCAGTTACGTCACTACAACATCGCACTGCAACCTAGCTTAACCCTGTGCATGTCATTATCGTAAACTACTATTTACTCCTAGCCTATTGGAACTAACTGACTGCACACTGCATCCGTTACCTATCTCAACTGTCTACGTCTTTTGCGCTTTTTACTTCTCTTTCGTTTTCCACCATCATTCTGCTACTCTTTTCTTGTAATGACACTTTCTACGTAATACTGTCGTTTATATACATAGAATGAGTTATTCTTTATTATATTTGTTCGTATGGCGGTAATAATAAGTATGCTATTAGGTATTATATATTTGCGTTTTATTTGCTTGAAAGTACACATGCATGGGACATTGGTTGTTGGAACTACAGCAGAAAGTAGCAGCTACTTACGCGTTGGGACTAGTGCCGAGTAGTTGAACGGGATAAGCATTGCGTTTGCAGTTCGCAGCGAGCGCTCCTACCCCAAATTCTTAAGTATGCTGCTATGGGCTGTAGTAATCCGCAATCAATGTAAGCGGTACTTGAGTGTTCTGGATAGTTGGAAGGGCTGATATACGAAGCTAAGTTCTGCTATTACAAGACCCTCATTTATCGCGGTAGGTGGATGTTGTGTATGTCCGCTATTACGCAGATCGAAAGATTGCTCAATAGTATTCCGTGGGGAATTCTAGGACATACAACAGCATCCGCCTCGCTACCCTTTGCTACTAACCATTTTGATTAACTAGGTAGTTGTCTATTCATATTACGAGGATACACGCAATACGCAGCAGTAACCAGAAGGTAAGTAAATATAGCCACTCGTGTACACAACCAATACTAATAGCTGCCGTTTACTAATTATACTCTTTATTATTCGTTTACAACGCTATCAATCATTTAATTGCTACTATTATAGTCTAGATATCGCAATCATAGGAAGCATATTTGGGTTGCCTAAGCCAGCATTGTCTGGCTTAGGAGGGATAGGGGTAGCTTACTGGCCTATGGCCGGTATTGCTTTGGGTGTACACAAATATGCTTCCTATGCGGGTTTTCCTTTACTTAATAAACGTCTTATAACATAACTTTATTCACTGCTAATACAAGAGACGACATCCAGACAATATGTACTAATTTTCATTCTAAATGTCAACCAACTGATACTCAACAACAATAGCAATATACCGGGATAATCAACTATGCTAATACTCACTGCCAACACTCATTGCCATCCATCATTGACATGTATCCACTAGCAACATGAATAAACATGAGTCATTTTGATCTATATTGACATGTCATTCCTATATCCCTTCCTATCTCATTATTGCTTCATTACCTCCTACTTGCCAGATCAGCATTGTATTCTAGTCTACTCGTTCCTCTCTTTCATCCAGCATCAATCATTCCATACACTCATTCCATTCTACTATTCCGGCATCTTCATCAGTAATGTTAGTTAGTTATTCCATTCTATCGCCATTATACACATAACAATAAAGACAAGCTGTCCATTGCTTCATACCATCCACTATGCTTATCTTCATCATTCTACCTTTCCACTACATACACATGCTTGCCACTATTCCCATTTCACACTACATGTATTCACTATTCCATCTATTGCTCATTCACCTTGTTATTTACTTCTTTACACAGCACGCGTATTCTTTGTGTCAACTGCATTCTAGCTGCTTCCCTTGTTTCCCTTTCCCTTCTTTACCGCTATTGTCTTCTTCGTGTCAACTACATTCCACTTGTTAGTAAACAACACACGTCTACTTCCTCTTGACTATATGCTAGTTATTTACCTATTTACTTTCTCAGTAATACGCGTCTTCTTCGTGTCATTCGCATTTCACTTACTCCCTCTTTCACTTTAGCATACACATTCCCAATAGCAGCTATTCTGCCATACTATTGTTCTATTCTTTGTTTATTGCTCTCTGTTATTCTTTTTGCTTAGCGTCAGGCTTAACTCATCTTCTCTTGTTCTATTCTGTTCATTCAGCTTAGTCTATTTATTTCAATACTGCTGCCCTATTTTGTTTTCTACTTCATTCGCAACCCATTGCATACATATTCAATATTTTGCTCATTCCCGTGTTCATGTCTATTGACGATCAGCTGTTTATTTAGAAGGTAATTCAATAAAATTATCCTACTCGGCAGTGAGTTCAAATAGCGTATATGTGATGGTATTAATGAGTCAGCAATCGTTGTCATTGCACTATGAATTCTCTGTTGGTAAACTATTCTGCACAGATAGGATGCGTGATTCATATGAACCGACTACAAGCGTGTAATCTGCTATTTAAACAGCTCTATTGCTTATATCATTATTCCTACTAAGACGCGCATTGACTAGTAGTACTATGAAGTATTCCATTAATGCATTGATCTTTGTAAACTGTCTGTCAACTCCTTACTCATACGCATATCGTACAGCTAAATGCGAACAAATGGCGATAATAGTCCTACTGAAGTTCGTTAGCCGCATACTATGGAATTAAATGACATAAGCTGACATTCTGACAATAATTAATGATACACTAGCTACGCCGTAGCATATGGTCTATATCATTATTATTAATGTGAAATAACTCGGCATACTAATTGTGCCATACGATGCTCTTACTGCAATATGGCGTATGATTAATATACAATGGTATGCGATACTGAGCAAGTGAATACATTAGCAATAGTGCATATATAGATTGTATATTAGTTCACATCGTCGTCATCATTGCCGAGTAGAATCGACTTACCATCTATGTTTACGACGATAGAAACGTATGAAGGAAGCACTTGCTGCCTGATCAAAGGATGATCTTCGCTCGCCCATTTGCTGCATTCTTGGCCACGTAGATACGGGTAAAACCAAGCTATTGGATAAGGTGCGCATTATTTGATTAGCTATTACCAATGCTAACCATTATTTCATATAGATCCGACAAACTAATGTTCAAGAAGGTGAAGCTGGTGGTATTATCCAACAAATTGGTGCCACCTACTTCCCAATTGATGCGGTTAAGCAAAAGACGGAATGCTTACCCGAGGTAATTCGATATTGCCACCGATCCACTAGTCAGTAGTTATTAATGCTCGCTTATTAATAGGACATCAGAATTGAATACAAACTGCCTGGTCTATTGGTCATCGACACGCCAGGTCACGAGTCATTCACTAGTCTACGATCTCGTGGTTCATCGCTGTGTAATATCGCCATTCTCGTTGTAGATATTGTGGTAAGTAGATTGAGATAACGCGAATGGAGTACATGAATACATTAGCTGATTGATCCATTCATTTGCACTATTATTATGTAGCATAGTTTAGAGCCACAAACACTCGAGTCATTACGTCTATTGCGTGATCGTAAAACGCCATTTATTGTTGCACTAAACAAGGTTTGTACACATCGAGGAATATACAAACGGAACAACTAATAATAATGTGCAACGATATCGTTCGTATAGATTGATTGTGTCTACGACTGGAAACCAATTCCGAACAATGCGTTCCGCGACTCGCTTAGTAAACAAAAGCAACATGCACAACGGGAATTTGAGGATTGTACCAAAAAGTCATATTGGAATTCGCTGAACAGGTGAGTCTAGTCGTCAGCTATTATAAAAGTAACACTAATGAATCATTCTATCCTCTACGATACGATACGATACGATACGATTAGGGTCTCAACTCGTGTCTTTACTATGATAATAAGAATCTTGGCCGTAATGTGTCGCTCGTGCCAACTTCAGCCATTACAGGCGAGGGTATCCCCGATCTACTTAACCTGCTGGTGCAACTAACTCAAACGCGTATGAACGACAAGCTAATGTATTCGTCGGAACTGGAGTGCACAGTATTGGAGGTAAAGGTGATAGAAGGCCTCGGCACCACCATTGATGTTGTATTGTCGAATGGCGTGTTGAACGAAGGTGACCGTATTGTAGTATGCGGCTTGCACGGACCTATCGTCACCAATGTCCGAGCACTGCTTACACCGCAACCATTAAGGGAATTACGAGTTAAGGTAAGGGAGACAAGCAATAGTGTCTTGATTAGTAGCATCAGCTTACCTGTAAATATACAATGATGATAGTTGGCCTACGTGCATCACAAGACCATTAAAGCCGCCATGGGTGTTAAGATTTGCGCGCCAGAACTAGATAAGACCATTGCCGCCCCCGTCTCATGGTGGTTGGTCCGGATGACGATGAAGACGATCTAATGGACGAGGTCATGTCCGATCTGCAAACCTTGTTGAAGTCGGTCGATAAAAGTGGTCGCGGTGTTTGTGTACAAGCATCGACTATCGGTTCACTGGAAGCATTGCTGGAATTCCTGCGAGTATCAAAGATTCCCGTGTCCGGTATTAATATTGGTCCCGTGCATAAGCGTGACATTATTCGCTGCTCGACCATGTTGGAACGAGCCAAGGAATTTGCAGTAATGCTATGCTTTGATGTCAAGGTCGACAGGGATGCGCAAGAGTTGGCAGATGAAATGGGCATATCTATATTTACCGCCAATATCATCTACCATCTATTCGATCAATTTATGGCATACAATAAGGTAAATCTACTAGTGCACATAGCATAACAAGTGATTAGCAACGATGATGAAGAACTAATATAGATGATTTTATTGTGTTATGTTATTTAGGAAATTATGGAACAAAAACGCAAGGATCAAGCACCTGAAGCGGTCTTCCCTTGCGTATTAAAGATCGTACCCGGTTGTGTATTCCACAAGCGTGATCCAATCGTTTTGGGTGTCGACGTGGTAGAGGGTAGTCTCCGTCCCGGTACACCGATCTGCGTGATTAACACGGATCCCGAGACGAAGGAGAAAAAAATCATCACACTCGGTAAGGTGACCAGTATCGAGCAGAATCACAAGAGTGTCGACCTCGTAAAGAAGGGACAAGCTACCGCGGGTGTTGCCGTTAAGATTGAATGTCCCGTCTATGAAACACCGAAAATGGTAGGCCGTCACTTTACAGAACAGAATGAACTATACAGCAAGGTAAGCGCGACACGACTATTGTTGTACTAATGGATAGCATGACTAGAGTATTAATCGTCATGCTATTAGATATCTCGTCAATCGATTGATATTCTTAAGGAAGCTTCCGTAACGATGTGTCCAAGGAGGAATGGGCATTGATTGTTAAACTAAAGAAGACGCTGGACATTCAATAAATAAAATGACATGCCATTAGTTAGTAAACTACATAAGAGTGTATTTTGTATTAATTACATACAGCGTGAACGAGTAATGATGATCTACGTCACATGGTTATTCAATAAATGGCCATACCATTATTTATATTTATGTAACATGATTATGAATTAATAAACGGAATTGCCGTACTTACTTGATGTTCTTGCTTTGTACCAATACATGTATGATTATTTGGATTATTACGAAATAATAGAAAATAATGATGCATCCTGCGCAAGTATAAGCATAGTAAATGGTATGAAGCAATGGACAGCTTGTCTTTATTGTTATGTGTATAATGGTAGTAGAATGGAATAAATGACTTGCATTACTGATGAAGATGCCGGAATAGTAGAATGGAATGAGTGTATGGAATGATTGATGCTGGATGAAAGAGAGGAACGAGTAGACTAGAATACAATGCTGATCTGGCAAGTAGGAGGTAATGAAGCAATAATGAGATAGGAAGGGATATAGGAATGACATGTCAATATAGATCAAAATGACTCATGTTTATTCATGTTGCTAGTGGATACATGTCAATGATGGATGGCAATGAGTGTTGGCAGTGAGTATTAGCATAGTTGATTATCCCGGTATATTGCTATTGTTGTTGAGTATCAGTTGGTTGACATTTAGAATGAAAATTAGTACATATTGTCTGGATGTCGTCTCTTGTATTAGCAGTGAATAAAGTTATGTTATAAGACGTTTATTAAGTAAAGGAAAACCCGCATAGGAAGCATATTTGTGTACACCCAAAGCAATACCGGCCATAGGCCAGTAAGCTACCCCTATCCCTCCTAAGCCAGACAATGCTGGCTTAGGCAACCCAAATATGCTTCCTATGATTGCGATATCTAGACTATAATAGTAGCAATTAAATGATTGATAGCGTTGTAAACGAATAATAAAGAGTATAATTAGTAAACGGCAGCTATTAGTATTGGTTGTGTACACGAGTGGCTATATTTACTTACCTTCTGGTTACTGCTGCGTATTGCGTGTATCCTCGTAATATGAATAGACAACTACCTAGTTAATCAAAATGGTTAGTAGCAAAGGGTAGCGAGGCGGATGCTGTTGTATGTCCTAGAATTCCCCACGGAATACTATTGAGCAATCTTTCGATCTGCGTAATAGCGGACATACACAACATCCACCTACCGCGATAAATGAGGGTCTTGTAATAGCAGAACTTAGCTTCGTATATCAGCCCTTCCAACTATCCAGAACACTCAAGTACCGCTTACATTGATTGCGGATTACTACAGCCCATAGCAGCATACTTAAGAATTTGGGGTAGGAGCGCTCGCTGCGAACTGCAAACGCAATGCTTATCCCGTTCAACTACTCGGCACTAGTCCCAACGCGTAAGTAGCTGCTACTTTCTGCTGTAGTTCCAACAACCAATGTCCCATGCATGTGTACTTTCAAGCAAATAAAACGCAAATATATAATACCTAATAGCATACTTATTATTACCGCCATACGAACAAATATAATAAAGAATAACTCATTCTATGTATATAAACGACAGTATTACGTAGAAAGTGTCATTACAAGAAAAGAGTAGCAGAATGATGGTGGAAAACGAAAGAGAAGTAAAAAGCGCAAAAGACGTAGACAGTTGAGATAGGTAACGGATGCAGTGTGCAGTCAGTTAGTTCCAATAGGCTAGGAGTAAATAGTAGTTTACGATAATGACATGCACAGGGTTAAGCTAGGTTGCAGTGCGATGTTGTAGTGACGTAACTGCAGTGCATAAGTGGAATAACGGCGTGAGAATTTTTTGGTAAGGATTGTGTAACCTAGATGGAATAGCTGTTTGATAATCGTTTTTGGAAGCGTTGTGTTGGATAAGTGAATATAGAAATGAGGAAAACGATAGCTTGCGATATGGGAATTGACATGAAGTAATAGCGTCGAAAGAATGGGATGAACTGTCTACGTCATAACGCTAGCAAAAGATAGATAGATGGATGGATGAAAATCCTGGTAAACGGTATCGGTGCGGAAGTGCTTTGTCAATAATCAGGCAAATCGTGGCTGCTTACATAGAGCAAAACCACCTTCCAAATAAAGACGATGCTAGTGCGCAGTCACTTTGCTTGTTTACCTTGACGACCAATATCTTCTACGCCCTGTAAATGTGTCATGAATAAAGATATCTACATTAAATGTGTACAGCGTATTCTACCAAGTGTCGAGCTATACAAGCAAACTTGCCGCGTCGAAATCGGTCAAGTATTGGCAAAGATCGTAAAAACATGTTATTATTGTAGTGTTGGAGCTGTTTAGTTCTGCTCAGTTCTGCGCAGTATGAGTTTGAAATATTCCCAGGTACAAAGCGTACTGGACGAAGTGTAGCGGTATAAGCTGAAGCTACAGTTTTATGACCTATGTGCTGTGTTATATAAAGCCACTAGTGTTGGCGACAATAGCTAATGGGCTATGCACAACCTCTTATTCCGCTACTCCTCCAGTTCTCTCCACTATCTAGTTCAATCTAGGTTTACGCGCAAGTTTTCACTTAAGTCTCATACAGCTCTACCCCTACTTTCTATACTCTTACCGCGATATACTCAACAATTGTGCTTTCAAAATGAAACAAGGTGCCGATTCAGCTCCAATAGTAGTGTCTGCGTCAAAGTCCGCACCTATTATAATACCAGCTATTACCGCTGGTGCTGACAATGGAAGAGTACCTATTGTCGCTTTTACTTCTGCTCCTATCCCCGCTACTACCACTTCTCCTACCCCCACTCATATTCTCGCTCCTATCACTGCTGCTACTGCTGCTGCCTCGGAATCGGTGCCACTCCAATCAGCGGAGCCATCACCGAAGCCAGCGCAACTATCAGCTGCTGGCGATGGTGGCTCAGGTGTAGAAAAAAAGCGTAATAAATTTATTCATGTGCCTTTTAAGTGGCCCGAGCTGAAGCAGGAGAACCGCACGAAGCTAGTAGGGTGGATAACGCCAGAAGGAGATAAGAAGCAGGGTAAGCTATGTTTGAATGACACAGACGAGAATAACTAACCTATCTATAGAATTGCTGCTTTACCGTGGCAGCAAGCTATCATTCGGTAATGAAGCTGGTTGGTAAGTCACTACTATGTCACCTTGATCTATTTACTAATTGCGATACATTAGTGATTATAAACTTCCTCGCGGTAACGAATGTGTTTTTAACATATCAGAGGTAAGCCAATAACCATATTAAACGATGGGTGTAATCTAACCTGCAGCTCATTAGGAGAATGGTATGATTCATATCACAGTAAGTTCTATGCTCAAATATATTGAACGTTTAACTAATCGCTTATTAGAATGAAGGCCTTGCTGCCTTAACTAGTAAGTTATTGGTATGCGCGGTCAAATATTCATGCTAATCATTTCTGTAGTAAACGATCAGGAGGAAAATGAAAACAGTACATTTAAAAATGTCGGCACGATCAATATAGACGTTTATAATTGTAAGTTACGGCGACTTCATTGATAGATTTGGGCTAACAATATATATAGACAAATTTCTATATACCGCGTTAGAACAAGCAGAACCAAAGAAAACATCTCATATTTATTATTATACACAGGTAAATGGAGACAATATATACAGTATTACTACTAACACGATACAGATGCTCGGTGATTACTATCACACTACAGAGCGTCTCGGCAGGTAGGTGATCAAATAGTTAAATACAGGGAAATTCTATAATGAATAGCTAACGTGCGCATCTAGCGGTGGCTTCGGTACAGTGTACAAGGGGATATCCTGTACTACTGGAGAGGCAGCAGCAATCAAGCAAGCCAATAACGACGATATGACGCTGGCAAACGAGTGGGGTATAATGCGACAATTTCGACACCAGCAACATACACTACGTGCCATTAGCTTCAACGTAAACGATTACGGCACGTTTGTTGTCACAGAGCTAGCCAAAGGAGGTAGTCTCTTTAACTACCTGGCCAAGAACCCTGCACCCCTCCCTGTAGCCAAGGCCAAGGCAATTATTCGCCAAATTCTACTGGCTCTTAAAGTAAGTAATATAACCATAATTAATACTAGAACCATATTAACCATATACTATTAGGATTTGCACAAGGCCAACGTTGCTCATCTGGGTAAGTAATTATGCTTATGATTAACTAACAATGTTTATTAATGATAACCTGGTTAATGTAATCCAATTACTACTAGATATCAAGGTAAGTCATTTGATTACTTGCTTTATTACAAATACTGACACAGATATAGGTGGAGAACATCCTTTTCAAGGACGAGGGGTGTACGCATACCCTCCTAGCAGATTTCGGATTGTCACGAATGTTAGATCCAGAAATTTATATACAGGGACTTGTTGGTACGCCAGCATACATGGCACCAGAAGTTTTTTTGACTGGCACGGATGTAAACGTCGTTATTCAAGTCTTCACGAATCAAGGCGACACTGGCAAAGAGAAGGTTGCCCATATTCAAAACCCACACATCGGATTCAACAAAAGTGCCGATATGTGGAGTATAGGCATCCTGGCATACTATTTGCTAAGTGGTAAGCTAATCTTTACTTAAAATCAATGATAGCTAACCTGGTATGTCATAGGTATTCATCCATTCATGATGAAGAAGAATAAATGGACCTGTGGAGAGTACCTTTATACAATTTTAAATGAGCGAGCGCCATTTGAGATTGTCAATTTTAATGAACCCGTGAACGAAGGTAAGTTGTTATGATTACACTAGTACAATCCACTAATTGTAACCAATTATGTTTAGCGACACGCTTTATTAATGGCCTTCTCCAGGTCGATCCAGCCCGACGCATGACAGTCATGGATGCTCTGCAGCATCCATGGTTTAAATCTGCGCAGGAAGCGAAGCGCAAGCTTGACAGCATCCTGCAATCCGACCGGTCTGAGCCACCGGCAAAGCGACAACGGTGTCTTTAAATGTCATCATTAGCGTACCATACAATTCGGTTCAATAAATGTATTACTATTGTCATTAACAATCTAAATTACTGCATACAAACATTCCTATACTTGCTACTACATTCATTCTACTATTGTTTTCTCTATTCATTCCAATTTATTTCCATCATTCTACTTCATCCCACTACATACACATGCTTGTCACTATTCCCATTTCTCACTGCATGTATCCACTATTCCACCTATTGCTCATTCACCTTGTTATTTACTTCTTTACACAGCACGCGTATTCTTTGTGTCAACTGCATTCTAGCTGCTTCCCTTGTTTCCCTTTCCCTTCTTTACCGCTATTGTCTTCTTTGTATCAACTACATTCCACTTGTCAGTAAACAACACACGTCTACTTCCTCTTGACTATATGCTAGTTATTTACCTATTTACTTTCTCAGTAATACGCGTCTTCTTCGTGTCATTCGCATTTCACTTACTCCCTCTTTCACTTTAGCATACACCTTCCCAATAGCAGCTATTCTGCCATACTATCTCTATGACCTTTATTTATCTCTTTGTGTTCCTCTTCCTCTAAGCTATCTACATGCTCACTTGTCGTTATTATTACTATACCAATAAGCCTTGTTTATTGTTCGTTCTAGTCCTTTGTTTTCTATCACTGTCCTGCTTATTTATCAATGTTTAAGCATTTACTGCTCTCGTTGTTATATGTACCTTTTACTTTTACCACTCTTTTCCGTCATCTGTTTGTATGCCACCATTACGTCATGCTTTTATTTGTATTTTTATTTGTTTATTGCCATTTACATACTCTATCTACCTGCAAGCATACACTGCTTCTTCAAATAAACTGGCATACGTGTTCATGCACCCTTCCTTGCTCATTCCTCGCTCGTTCGTGACATGTCAGTCATTATACTAGTTACTGCTTGTTTATTATATTGTTTATTGTAATTGTTATTGCATATTTACGTGTCAGTTTCCTTTTCAATGGTGTTAATACCTAAATAGATCATCTTAGCCGTCCATATCGATATGAAACGATATTAACCTCCAATTCCAATTCACTTCTTTATTTACAATCAATTACTTTAGTATATGGGTATGCATGTTTATTAGATTCTTGCAATATATCTTGGAACAAATGGATATTGTCTAGGATTATGTGAGGAATGTTTATGCTGAAATGCTGATGATAGTAACAACATAAAAGGATGCTTAATAAAATAAGTGATATCGCATAGCCATTTAACAATGACATCACCTTTTCCTCCGATATTGATCAAATAGTATAGTCGACATGCCAACGAATACGCAATTACAACAACAATTTGTAGCACATTTGCTTGATCCTCCTCAGGTCAAAACGACTTTGAGCCAAGATGCCGACCGTGCCTCGCTATTGAGTTGTATTGCCCAGATTAGCGTTGAAATAGGAGAGACATCGGTAGTTTAAGCAATATAATACGTAGAAGGTAATCTTGTTAATTTTACTGTTCACTAGGATCAACTAGTTAGTTTGATGAAAGAGAATGCTGGCGAATTACATCAGCTATTGCGTACATCTACTGGACTAAGTGAGGAATTGGCGCAACTATTCGAGCAAGCTAGTGGTTTGGACGTGCCGTTAGATGGAAAGGTAAAGGAAAGCAAGCATACCGCGTATTACTTTGACCATTGCTTATTTGTGGTTATAGACCGGTGTCAAGCAAGAACTTGCACATGCATTGCAGCAGCAAATTGAACTAGAGCATGATATCGTACAAGAGGATGCTATTATTCAGACATTAGAATTGTTATCAAAAGTAAGCTAGTGGCATGCTTGTTGTATCTATTTATTCTTCTTTTCCTAACAATGCTATCAGTTCCAAGAGCAAACAGAGCAATGTCGTATGGCTAGGGAAGCACAAAAGTTTTGTACCGCTTTGGATAGTATAGAAGCAATGGTAATTATTTACATGTTAGTAGAGGGTATTGTTCCAATAGTACTGAGTAATTGGTATTTAGGATTCGATAATGTTACAACTCAAGAATATTAGTCAAGCGGATATTCTTTTAGTTTGTCAGGTTTGTGTATAGAATGAGGAAGAAGAAGAGCTAATAGCGGCTAATACTGCTGATAGAGTCATGCTCAACAAATGCGCGATAGTTTGGCCGAGGAAGTTGGTGAGGCGTTTAGCAAGCTGATCCAAGTGAAGACGGAGGAAGAGCAACCCGAAATATTCGTAGACACACGAGTACCAGGTAGATGTGGTATTATTAGCGTAGTGAGCAGCGTAGCCTAACAGTCACTTGTACATTTCAGATCAATTGAGTGATACGTTGCATGCATTGGTTCGTTTGGGTACATGCGCTGCTTGGATAGAAGTACTGGTGCATTCGCTACTAAATCATATAATTCCACCATTGCTGCAACATCCTACGTGT
>JAIXMF010000162.1:0-28778 GCA_025201365.1 Syncephalis plumigaleata | reverse complement strand
AGAAATCAATATAAGACAACAAGCATATGAGCAAATCTGATGCAAATGGATAGTACACTCACAAATATCATAATTAATATACAATAACGATTGGTCCTATTCATAATAAAGCATTCTTTAATGTTATTCGATAGCTACTGTAGATTTGTCTATAGATTGTAAGCATGGTTGATTCGGTCAAGTAGACGGTGTTCAACAATACTACGGAGGTGTAAGCAGCATGATAACCGCTCTCTCTATTAGCAATTTGGTGGTCGCTGAAAGGAGGAAACAAGCATAGAGCTAGTGGAAACACAATATGTTTCATCAATTATCCTTAAAAAGGATACACGACATAATGTACAGCATGGCCCAACCATACAAACGAGATAGTTTTCCAACTTTGCCATCTTGCTTACTCCGCATAACGCTCTGTTGCCTGTCGCAGTTATCATGGTTACAGCATGGTGCTAAATTTAAGAAAAGATTGATTCGCTCCTTTACTAATGTCACATTGTTTAATTCCCTTATTAGATTAGGAACGTGGTTTCTTATGACGCACATTTGTTTGACGTGTATTGATACAATAAGGATTTCATGGTTAGTAGAAAGAGAAAAGAGGATACTATGGTTATTGAAAACATGTACCCCAATGAATATAGGAGATGTTGTGTAAGTGGTTAACACGCGAATAGCAATGTCATCTCGAACATAAAAGCAGCGTATTATTTGTGGCTTTATTCGATATTCTACACTCATCTACAACGACTGCAACGACCACACCTTCGCCTATCGCTCTTCTTTCAAGTAACGTTTAAACTTATTTCTAACGGATTATCGACAGTTCTATACAACAACATGGTCTCCTTCCGGTCATTATCGTTCACCGCCATCGTAGTCTTGGCCATCCTTGGCTGTGCCAATGCTGCTCCTATGCATTCACCCCCTGGTTCCCAGTCTCTAACTGGCGGACAGGGCAGCCCACAACTGCAAGCAGGGCAGAGAGGAGGCCTAAAACGAGTATCAAGCCAGGAACTGACAAGGGATCAAGAATTGGAAAAGAACCAGCGACCCACACCTCAAGTGACATCAGAGGAAATGAAGCAGATATTAGCGCCATTCCAACAGGAAGCAAAGAACAGGGTCCAGGAAGCAGAGCTACAGAAAGAGTTATTAACGAGACAGAAAACAGCATCCCAGCGGCAAGATGTAAGCGAGTTGCAACGGCTACTAGTGCAAATGGAACGAGGTTCATCGCAAGTGATGCAGAAAATAACCCAAGATCAAGAGCTAATAGAGCAAATAGAGCAAACCCCCGACCGGCTACGACCACTTCAATGGAAACTGCTATTATCCCAACTGGAAAAAGAAATACCGAGTTTAAGAGTGAGATACGCGGTATGGCAACAGCTAATCGTCGAACTGAAAAAGACATTAGAGCAACTTCAATGATCTAATACCCGATCTACACCAACAACTGATTTAGCCACTATTTTTGGATCTCTAAACTGGGTTTAATGATATTACTGAACAATAATAGAATAACATCATAAATTAATAAACAATAGATGAATCCAAATAACTAGTGTGTAAATATATAGTACATTATGTAATCATTGTCATTTGTATTGAAATGCTTGGATAGAGAAACGAGCAATGTAGGATGGAATGAGTGATGACCAAATATCATGGCAAGCATTGTTTAAATGATACCATGATGGCGAATCAACCTAAGCATACATCAGTATGGTAGATAAAGCATTCTACATTACTTTCTTGTTACATTTGACCATTTCTTGACTACTAGTTTTATGTTCTCCTGTTACATGCATAATCTACCGATTAATCAAATGTTTTATTACTTGTCGTTTAAATGTTATTCCATCATTACAATGACTTAATAATGATGATCACCATTATCATCATCATCGGTTCTCTTTACAACTTGGATTGATTGACATTCGGTCCTTTCCATACCCCAACTTCTCCTTTAATCAATGGACGAATACAGTCGTGATAACTACGAATGACGCCATCTTGCATCTCACTGTTATTGAGCGGATCACGTAGGAGACTCTCGACCATACGCTCGTAGGCACGACCATCACTTGAACCTAGGGCGGAATTCAATAGGAAATCGGGCCAGCCGTAACTCTCCGCTAAACCAACGGCATCAGGTCGAATGAGGCGTAATAACGAGCGAAGTTCACTACGAATAAGCGTGACCTGACTGGCGGATATGAAACCGTCCTCGGTGAAATCACCCATATTATTATCGAGTGTATAAAGATGGTAGAGCGTCATTAAGCGTTGCATAACCGTTTGCGTGGATGAGGATAGACCAGCGAATGACTTGCTGCTCAAATAGCGTGTCACGCAATAAGCGATGATGTATTGACAATAGGCACGCGATACACGCGATGATTCCACTTGTAGATCGGGCCAGGCTACACCGGTACGCTTGGCGATTGCCAACTCGTAAATGACTCGTGCTGCACGATGAGCGTACGCGTCAAGTATCACCGTGGCATCATTGAGATCTTGCGCTGATTGTACCGACCATCGTTGTTGTGCAAATAGAGATGGCTCCAACAATTGGCGTAGATAACTAGTGGTGCTGGACAGTGCGTTCAACTGCCCACTACTTACTAGTTCCATTTGTCTCAATAGATATTTTGCAGTTTGTTGCTATACACATATACATGGATACATATAAGTAACAGTATTATCTAATTTGCGTTCAATCACTTACAGTAAGTAGATAGTTTTCACCTTCATACGTATTAGTAGGCAAGGCGGTAGTATAGAAATCAGGAATGCCCGAGAACATGGAGTAACTATAGCAGTAAATTACATGCATCAATATCAATATCAACATCAATATCAATATTAGTATGGCTATTACTTACCCGTGACCACCCATACATTTGCGTAGATCTTCAATACCATCCATGGCTATCGTGGTCGTGTAACTCTTTAATCCGGAACTATACGCGTGAACATCGGCCAACATACTGACATCGTGATTGGCAAGCATCTTCATTAATTTGTCATACATTCTGTACATCCACATGCCTGTAAAGCGTAGAGCATACGTTTGCGCTATACGAGGAAGCACTCGATACTGCACCATTAAATGATCGAGCACTTGTGGTTCGAGAGATTGATCCAATTTCTTTACAGGACCTTGTCGACGTACTGCTAAATAACGCGTAGCAATGGTGCAGGCACGCGAGAGTGTTTCCGCCGATTCGACAACGAGAGCCACACGTACAAAGGTCTATATATATATATATATAGCATGATGTATAATACGTTATTCATTGTCAGTCTAGATAGATATACTATTCTGCTACTACTACTTACCATAGCACCATAGGCCAACTTGTCATGAATCGGTTTTGTGTAGACACCTTCACGTGATACACGCGAGTAACGCATCAACATGTTCTCGCGTGGAATACGATAATGATCGAACATCATGAATCCATTGTCCATTGTATTGGCTCCCACTTTAGGTCCAATATCATGAATCGTAATACCGGGGAATATCTTATGATCATCTAGTGAACGAATAGGCACGAAGAATGGATGTGCACCATAATCATGCTTGTCAATGATCAGTTTAGCCACGACAATGGCGTGTGTTGCTGTCTTGCCAAGAGCACCAATCCAGAATTTAGCAGACTATATAAATGATGTATTTGATGGTCAATGGGATAGATTGTATATGTCATAGGTTTTCCATTTCATCTTACCGAAAGATGCGGTGAATGTATAATCCATTCATCTGTCGATTTATCAAGTGTGGCTGTTGTCTCAAGTCCTGATAGATTACTACCATGACCTAATTCAGTCTGTGCATAACTAATAGATGAACATGGTTGATTACTACTACTCTAATAACAATCTAGCTGATCACTTACCATCCAAGTGTACGGAATTGTAATGCGTCAGATAACCATTTTGCTTGTTGTTCATCGCTGGCCTGACCTTCAAGCGTTGGTATAAACATACCGAAATGTAGATAAATCTAACAGAGCATGGTAATGGATTAATATCGTTCTTCTCTTTCTCCTTCTATTCTATTTACATACCGGTATATATTCATCGGATGCCAATCGAAGGGTAATCATATCCTCTGATGATAAATTGTGTTGACTTCGTAATTCTACTAGACGTCGCATACGATGCAATCCTTTGTGAAACCGCTAAATGATCATATTTCATTATTATTATTCTATCCATTATCTATGATGAATATAAATAGTGGCTTACTTCACTACGACCTAGGAAATATCGATCGGATCGATCAAATACCGGGTCCTTTTCCACTAGACTCATTAGCCATTGTTTACGCTCCCAGGCAGCTTGACCTCCGTGAAAGACGTTAGTAAGTTCATTGACTGGAAATGAACATTGACGTCGTTCATTAGCAAGGTCAACTGGTTGCTGTTCCACTGGTGTCAATGTAGTCATTGCTTTTTTCTTTATTCAATGGCACAAGTAAATAAAAAGTAGAAACAGAGTAGAAACGATATGTTGCTAGTTGTTAATTAGTTGTTAGAAAGAAACAATAAGTTGTAAACAGGTTTGCTTTTATCATAGAAGAAGAGGAGAGAGTGAGAGAGACAGGTGGCGTGTTAATACAGACTTTTTCCATCCAATTTGCGCAGTTAGCCTTTTGTCTTTACGAACAAATAATAGTTATAATAACACTTACGTATTTTCGTGAAAGATAGCTATAACTATCCCGGTTAATTTGATTTTCGTTGTTTGGACCCCCGTTGTCCTTGTCCTCCTCTCTTTGAACGCTTAGAAGGAACGGCACCTCGTTGGAATTGTGTTGGAATACCCATGTCCTCACGAACACTGCGAATAATCTGAATAAAATTCAGACATGCAGCCATATCCCGATTCCATACATGATAATCAATAGCTACTTGTAAGTACATGACATGGCAATATCCAACTATACTAGTACACTTGTATCATCTACCTTACAGAATTGATGATGATAGTTATCGCTATCAATATAGGATCCATTACTAATACTGAACTGTTATTATTATCATGCTGTATCAATTGGCATTTCTATGGCAATAATGGTGTTAACAATTGTGCAAATCCATTTATTAGTAAAGAGCAAACGTTAAAGGATAAATGCGCAAATTGGATGGAAAAACACTGTAGCAGTCGGCATCAAACTAAGCCGTCGGTTTCATAGATGGCCCATTTAGTAGTAGTAGTTGATGTTGTTGTAACGAGTTACTCACACCATCAATAGTACGAGTCCTTTATTATTCGGCTAATATGGTAAGGGTAACCGGTATTTGTTGATCTAGTCCTAGATAACCGTCACTTATAATAAATAATGTAAATTCGTAGTTGCCCGGTGTCTCAGGTGCTTGTAAGCAAAGGGTACTCGATTGTCGTGTACCAGTGGGTGGCCGACCTTCAAATCGTTCCTGTTGGAAGTTGACGCGCTTCAACGCCATAACATCATCTTGTTCAATGTCACCGAGTAATAGCCACCAACTTTCGTATTGTACTTTGGGAAAGTGTGGGGTATACGCACGACCGTCATATTTCTGTTTATGTTCCGATACCGATGTGACATTGTTGGGTGATTTACCGCGATGTTGCCGTTGTTGGGGATAGAATAGTCGTTCAAGGGTGACTCGGATTTGTATTAAACTGTTTACGCACACGGAGTCCGGCATCGATAATTCTACCGACATGATGGGCAAGGTGGTTAACGAGTGTTGAACCTAAATGAGAGAAAAAAAGAAAGATTAATGTATACACTTCATTAGAAGGGGGAATAATCACTTGACATTCGTCGAGTAATGTTATTAGTAGTAAAGCACTTACTGGTTCAATAAGATTCTGTTGTTGTATACTTGTGAGTAGTTTGTCAAGTTTACTCGTTGGTAATTCCAATAGTTCAGCTAATGATCCAATAGAATGCTAAATGAATGATGATTACCATTAGCAATAGTAGTAATAAAAAAGTATCTAATGTTAATGAGTTACCTGGTTCAATTGTTCCACAATCGATTGGTCATCTAATGGTGGTAGACAGCGTAGTGTCGAGTCATCCCATCCTCGTGCTTGTTTAATACACTGCAACAAATGCATAGCACGTAGTCCAACGTTCAAGTAGCCTAACTCGGCTGCTACGTCAATAAGTGCTTGTAGAATACGTACTGATTGATCAAGCACGGATATAGTGTCGGTTGCATAGTCGGCCACCGGTAATGCACGATGCAAGAGATGCGCCTGTAGTAGTAGGAATGCCTTAGTATGTGGACTATCGAAATCGTGTGTAATCACTCGAAGTGGCAAGTGTTCCGCCATATCACGATTGGTGATATCTTCATTGTGTCGCACGGGTAATTCATCGTATTCGGCGGCATCACATAGAATACGAAGTAGCTCCTCTTCATCTATACTATCCGTGACTAGTCGCTGCTTAAATATACGCATTGTAGTGTGTTGCAAATAGTAGAAGGAAGCAATACGACCTAGTTCAGTGGGTTGAAGCATATGATCCGAATGCTTGACACCCGCTGACACGATTGTTTCCTCGTCCGTCTCCACGTCGACACAGCCCGACTTTTTCAATTCATCGAGTGACGTGTCAATTAGACGCGATAAGTACTGGTTAACACCGGTGGGACTCGGGTCTTCGAGGCCGTAATACGTTGGATTAAGGCTTAATCGTCGGTATAAATAGGTCCACGACAAGTAGTCCATGATGTCTTGCTTCGTTTTAAGGGTGCCTTGCACGATTTCCGCGTTTAAATGGTCCGTCAAGTGCAAGTGTAGACTTGACTCCACCGGGAATGGCTCGTGTAGGAATTTCTTATAGAAACTCTTCTTGCTATCCTGCACGAAAATACGTGCAATACCCGAGTTATCAAATTGCGGACGACCTACACATTATATCATAGGGGATAACAACGTATGCATTAGACGATGTTTGTTCTTATTGGCATAGCCATCGCGAATCTATATAGTAGCTTACCGGCTCGTCCCATCATTTGAAGTACATCGGTGATCGGGAAATCTACGTAGCCTTTTTGTTTAGCATCGTAGAACTCGGTACCCTTAATCACCACGAGATGTGCGGGAAAGTTGACACCCCATGCCAGTGTACTCGTGGCGATGAGTATTTGTATCTTGCCATTAACAAAGAGTTCCTCGGATAGTTTACGATCCTCCTCGCGTAATCCGGCGTGATGCAATCCTATACCAAACCCAAGTGATAAACGTAGATTGGCATCCTCCACCTGAGTACCTAGTAACATTTGCAATTCCTCCTCTGGCATATGCAGGAACTGACGTGGGTTGTCCTCCATCGCGCAATACGCCATCAAATCCTTTGCCGTTAATCGAGTCTGTCGACGAGACGACACGAATACAATGACCGGCTGGGTGGGCGAGTGCGTTTTAATCGCCGTAAATGTCGGCTTGTTCATCAACGCCATACGCGGACAGTAGTGTCGACCGGGGAATCCGTCAATGTAGATCTCAAGGGGAACCGGTCGCACCGAATGACGAAAGTTAAACAGGCCACTCTTATCGATACCTAGCCAGTCGGCCAGATCACGCGCATTGGCAAGGGCGGTGGATAGACCAACGATACGAATGGCTCTACCCGTTTGCGAGCCGATATAATTCATACGAGACACGATCACCTCGAGGATAGGTCCACGATCCGCGCCCAATAAATGAATCTCATCGATAATGACGAGGGATACAGCGCGAACATAGTCACGATGCTTCCATCCACGACTAATACCATCCCATTTCTCGGGTGTAGTAATGATAATGTCGGCCGCTTTGATAGACGCAATATCTGGCGTGACATCACCTGTCAATTCCACCAACTTCCGTCCCATAATGCCCGTGAGTCGTTTACGCCAATCGACAACACGTTCGCGTACGAGTGCCTTGAGTGGAGCGATATAAACAACCTTAGATCGAGGAAATTCCCGGAATGCCCACCTAAATCGGCATGAATAAGTTTGCACTTGTCATAAATAGCATCTATGCCACAATTCACACTTACCACATGGCTAGTTCGGCCGCTACCGTTTTACCACTACCGGTGGGTGCGCCAATTAGCGCGTTAGTCGACGAATGATACAGTGTGTGGAATATTTGCGTTTGCACCGGATTGAAATGACTAAAACGCACGCGACATATCTCCTCGAGTAGTTCGTCCTGCAATGCCGATACGGGCAACGGTTGCAAATCCAATAGATCCGTGTGTTGCGGATACATCTCGGGCAAGATGAGATGCTTGAATGAAACGGGCAACACGGTCTCCGCACCTATCCATCGATCGGATACGCAGCGTACAAATATTTGCGTTGGCAGCGGATCAGGAATGGGCAACACGAATCCTAGTAGTTGCGTTTCTCTCGCGTTCTTTCGCGTGATTAGCAATTGTTCCGCGTGGTACACTTCGGTATTGACCGAATCCTCCACCCAGATCCACCATGGCTCAACGGTGCCGTGAATACGATCATTCCAGGTAAAGTCCGGGGTCACTTTCAGTTGCATACGAAGTACCGAGCGTGATATGGGTGCGATAGTGGCCTCGAGTTGTATCAAGGGAAATTGTTCAACAGCGCGAGCCAGTGTTGGCCCGAAGCGTACATTACGCACCAGCTGACCAAGTTCCTTGCTATCCATGTCGCGCATCGATTCAATGGCAGGTGCATGGCTGTGCGATTCAAGCTTATTGATGATATCCCATGGTAGGCCCAGTTGGCCAAGTGGATGCTCAAATGGCCACATACGCTTCTCGAGTGACTTTGACAAGGAGAGTAGCACGGCCGCCACTGGACCCCAACTACGATTGCGGGCAATTTCAAATAAGGCTCTAATGATACGCGTTGCATTCTGTAATACGTATGCAGTATCCGAGACAAGTGCCGAATCCGTAACGGCCACTCGTGAAATAGCCGCCTGTAATAAAATATTGACTTTCCCGGATGTTTGATCTGCCGTATCCTATTATAGGGTTGTTGTTTCGATTAATACGAGCTAGTTAGCTAGTTAGTCTGCTGTTGACCCACCTTAATGGTACAAACGCCGCCTTTCTCCTGCAATTGTTTCAGGTCTTTGGCCTCTTCTTCGCGCGACTTGATACTATCGAATTCCTTACTGGCACTAATAAGCGATAGTACATCGGCCTCGGTCATACGCGGTCGTAATCGTTCGTTGATTAGCTCCACGGTGTTGCACTTGATGTAGAATCCCGCTGATATACGTCCAAGGTCCTTGGCCGATAAATAGCCGGTATTCTCGTCGTATATAATCATCTGATTACGATGAAGTGTACGTGCCGCGTCAACGATCAAATCACGTCGTCGTTTACCGAGTAATGGATCCTCGGCTACTTCCGCATGAGTTAGTCCATAGACTAACGGGTTCTTCTTCATGCGAATGTACAAATAGGTGTAGCTAAGCCAGGTTACCGCTTCATCAATTGTCGTCACGGTGCCTAAACAAATCTCAGCATTCAAATGATCCACTATATTCTTGACGAATCTAATTGTACTGTCATTAATATCATTGCTGTTCTCGTTCATTGTCACTACTTACTGCGACTCTATCGGATGTTGCTGTAACATCAATGATATATAGTGCGATAAACGTTCATGTGATGTCATGATATAGCCAACACCTTGTGATTCAAACTAACAATAATAGTAATAATAATAAATAAATCATTGCGTGCTAATATACTATTCACCGGCAACTTACTTGTGGTCGACCAGCACGCCCAAATATTTGCAACACATCCAATATGGATAGATCGGTGAAACCGCCCTTTTGCGCATCATACACCTCAGTTCCTTTAATAATAACAGCATAGGCTGGTAGATTCACACCCCATGCTAGTGTCGATGTACAACATAAAACCTTGGATCAAGAACAATAAGAGTAAGAAGATGTTATAATGGTAATCAAATAGATTATATTACACTAGTCTATCCATTTACCTTCATAACACCTTGAGAGAATAGTCGTTCCACAAGATTTCTATCTGATCGTAGCATTCCTGCATGATGTACACCGAAACCATACTCGAATAATTCCTTCAAATCTTGATTACGTGATCGTGCCATGTCTCGTTTCGATAGACGCCATTGTGGATGATCAATACTTGAGAATATACCTGAGTATTAATCAAGTAAAGTAGTTAGTATACTATACACCATTGTTATTGTGGTTATCACTCGGTAGATTCCATACCAAGTTCATCATTTTCCTGTGCCAACTTTCGAATAGATTGCGCTGTTTTCACTGTCATTTTACGTGCATGAACAAATATCATCACTTGATGTCCTTCTCGTACTAGTTCTGCACACTATTAAACAATATACTCAGTATTATTAATGTATAATTCACAACAAGTTCAATCGCCACTTACCTTTTCGTAACATATATTATCCATTCTAGTGTTGGCTTGAATGGTTTTCGCCTTGCCTTTAACACCAATGAAATGCTGCTCTAATGGAATAGGTCGGAATCCGGAATCAAAAAAGAACAAGCCTTGATATGGATTAACTCTAATTGATTACTGGATTAATAAATGTAACAAATATCCTATAATTGTAATGGAATTACCGAAGGAATGATGCAACATCCAAATAGTTGGGCAATGTTGCCGATAGACCAACAATTCGAATCATCGACTGACTCGTTTCAACCTTAATACATGATACATGTTAATGTTTATACTAGTAGTAATATTAAGTATTACTTACTTGACGTAATGTACGTGCAATTAGTGTTTCAATGACAGGTCCACGATCATCTTGTAATAAATGTACTTCATCGAAAATCAATAGTCGCACTTTCTATAAATGCACACATATTTGTATTTGTATATTTGTATTTGTATATATTCATATGGATATTGCTCTTACCTGACATAGTTCTGTATCACCGGTAGATTTACGAGTGACGACATCCCATTTCTCAGGTGTAGTCACAATGATTTGCGTGTTCATAATCTCAGTTTTCGTTAATTGCATGTCACCTTTTTACATACATTTCATTTGTGTTAGTTAGCCCTGATTTAGCTAACAATAAGGTGGCATACACCCAATGATAATGCCTACCTGTCAATTCTCTGACTGAAACACGTAGCCATTGCAGACGTCGACCGAGTTTGGCCACCACTTCAGCGGCTAATGCCTTCATAGGAGCGACGTATACAATCTTAAATGCATCCTTGTCGATGTGTAGCTCGTTCGCACTCTCTGATGGAGAGGGTGTACAGTAAAGTGAAAGTGTACGCAAAATGGATAGCATGGCCACGTCAGTTTTACCCTAACATCACGCAACGATGGGTGTTACATTCATTCCTAAGTAAATAAAAGAAAATCACAGCCTATAATAACTAGCAACTTACCGCACCGGTGGGAGCACATATCAGCATGTTCTCATTTGTTGTATAAGCAATGGGGTATACAATTGATTGTACACGATTCAGTGTGGTGTAACCCTATTTGATAGTATGAATAAACATGGATGGGAGGGAGGAGGGGAATAAACACATATACTCGACATGCTTACGTACCGGGAAACATCCTCGACACAGTCTATCCATGCTAGCGATACTAATGAGTTCCTCGCCAGGAAGTTGTGCAGCCTTAGTTGAAGCAGGCAGGGCAATTTCCTCATAATCCTAATAGTATGCGCGTGCATCTTTAGTAGTACTCGGGGATGACAACATCTATTCAACTCACCATAGTATCTTGACGTACTGTGCCTTCAGGTAGTACATAAGTGATACCAAATGCCGGCATTGGTTTACGCATCGATCCAGTATGAAATACGTGTGGATATTCTGGCTCAGAGAACACCTAACCGTCATATTAATACATACATACATACATATATATATATGTTAATCTTGTTGACACCACCTACCTTTTGTGAATTGCTAGATGCCAATGGACGAGAGGCAGCATCACGTAGTTGTTGCTCCCTTACTTTCCTTAGTCGTTCGCCATCGAGTGCTACTCCATTCGATTAATATTCCTCAACTAGTAATGCGTATATACAATGATTGATTGTACTAACCTATTGCTGGTTTCTCCACTTTTGGTAAGCTATCCCGCTATTCATTCATGCATTAGTTTATCGACAGTGTGTGATACATTTACAATTCAATAGGTCGGATTAACTACGTACACATTCTTTCAAATTGGTATTCCTGACAATATCCGTTCGATGAGTAACTAGACTCGTTAATAGGTAGAAATTATCCAGTCCCAGTATATCTACTAGGGCCATTTGGATTGCATCATCTAATAGGCAGATTGTTTAGTATTCCCGCAGGTATTATTCGATTTCTATTCACGTTGCTACCTGATTTATTAGAATGTAACAATTCCAATAACTCCATGGATAGTTGTCGTGCTGTCATCCATTTACTAGCTTCATTTGTCGCTAAATGAGCCTCACATTGACTAAGCGTGTCATTGTTATTCCAATATTAGTATTCGACTAGTCGATCATCTTAGTATTTTAACAATCCACTTACTCCAACAGCCATTCGAATGTCCATGTTGACTCAGTAATCGTTTCATCCTCAGTCTCGTTCGGCCATAGTATATGACCATCTTCATCGTCGAAATAGTCGAAATAGATTGGCTTTGTAAACATTGGTGCCACCTTCCAGTCTTTACCATATCCTATAGCCATGGGTACACTCCACATTAACACGCTATCAAGTTTGACTGATAATAATGCAACACAATAACTACCTGCTTTCACGCCATTGCTATTACTATTACTATTACTATTATTACTAGGCTTACTCTCGACACTACATATCTGTTAGTGGTGTGGTCCCTTCTATAGATTTGTTGCTTACTTTTCAATAGATGAGAATTCACTCGATACATTCAAGCTACGAAGGAAATCCTCTAATAAGGCTGATTCTCCACTGATTAGTGATGTACCAATACTAGTAGCGGCAGGCACGATAGAGTCATTCGTGTTACGATATCGAATGTAATCAGTAAAAGTATACATGATATGAACAATACGACACTGGCTAATTCAGGAATATTGACAAATAAACTATGGCTGTCGGGATAAGTGGATATGAGGAAATATGTATGTGAGGTGAGGTGAGTGAGTGAGTGAGTGAGTGGGAGGTGTAAAGTGATGCATTTATGATCTCATCAAAGCATCACTGAGTCACACTGATAATGCTGGAGAACCATTACGACATTTACTAAAAATCGTAATGTGACATAGTCTGTTAATAATGGCGTAAAATACAGTGTTTTTCCATCCAATTTGCGCATTTATCTTTTCACTTTTGCAGTTTATTAATAAATAGATTAACACATTATTAACATCCATCATCGCTATAGAAATGTCACTTGACACAGCATGATAATAATAATAGTTCAGTATTCAGTAATGGATCCTTTATTGATAGCAATAACTATCATCATCAATTCTATAAGGTAGATGATACAAGTGTACTAGTATAGTTGGATATTACCATGTCATGTACCTACAAGTAGCTATTGATTATCGTGTATGGAATCGGGATATGGCTGCATGTCTGAACTTCATTCAGATTATTCGCAGTCATCGTGCTGATGGTCGTGTTCCAACACAATTCCAACGAGGTGCCGTTCCTTCTAAGCGTTCAAAGAAAGAAGGACAAGGACAACGGGGTCCAAACAACGAAAATCAAATTAACCGTGGCGTTATCGCGACCACATCTAAATACGTAAGTGTTAACTATCATTTATTCGTAAAAACAGAAGGCTAACTGCGCAAATTGGATGGAAAAAGCCTGTACGATACGAAAGAGCCTAGTGTAGATTGCATTAGCATGTCATGCAGTTACCACATGCAATCCATTGATATCGCCATTGTTGTTGTTGCTATTGCTGCCGTTGCTGCTGTTGCTATTCAGTATTGCTGCAACGCTTTATGCCTCATTATGCTTATAAAGCAATATAATCATCACACTCGTTTGCTCCACTTGCCTTTTCCTCTCTCGCTCTCGCTCCTGCTCTTTCTTTCTTTCTTTCTCACTTCTAGTATAGTAGCTTTCTCGTAGTCTGCCATTATATTCTACTACTTTACTCGAGTGCTTGCCTAGGATACTAACCAATAATCCATTTGTTTATAGGTATAAAGCTCTGTTTCATTATTTGTCTCACTTGTATCGCTCACATCTATTCATTTTGTCTAGTTTTGCTTTCGCTTATCCTATAAACGCAACACTGCACACTCAAAGTCAGCCTGCAGTTCTTCTATGACAATACTGACACGTGACGTATCTACCAAGTAAACGTACGTGCAGTGTTATTAGCTCAGTGGAGAGATAGCTAAGCAAGTCGTCATTTCACTACATCCACTCGGTGACTAATAACACGGCTACATCGTGCCTGTCCACACACACATACACGTATCCTGTATAGCAGCAGTAATTGGTTGTTAAACGACAAACTATTAAGCGCACGGGTTCGTCCTATTGGTGGGAGCATCACATCATCACCACATTACAGGCTATTTCCTTACCTACAACAGGACACACACACACACAACACATCACCACCACCACCACCACCATTGTTATCAAACTGGCGTCCCCAACCTCTACTCCTCTTTCTTCTTCTTCTTCCTCCACCACCACTTCTCTTTCTTCTTCTACTTCTTCTTCTACTTCTTCCTCTTCTTCTCTTGTTAACTTCACTCCCTCTACTACCTCCTTGTCTTTTCAATCAGTAGTCGACTTTCTAAATCCATTCAACAAGTGGCCATTTAAGAGTAAGTTACAAGATGCGGTCATTGGCACCTACTTTCATATACCCTGTTGCTTTACTTCAGATTAGAGATGCTATTGTAGAACGTGTCGTCGTATTCAACTAATCATATTGTCTTCTCTGTACTGCATAGAGCCAAAGCGGTCGTTCAAAGTCATTCGTGTTGTGGTTATGGGGCAAACTCTATCTGAACCGGTGCGTGATAAGCACTCGTCCGAGGGATCTGACGATCGTCTTTACTATGGCACATCCTGTATGCAAGGCTGGCGTATCAGTATCCTTTTTGTTTTGTTTGTTTTATTATAGTCTAAAGAAACACAACCATATATATATATGCATATATATGTGCATATATGTAGACATGCGAATAGTCATAAACAGCTATAACTTTCATCTAGACCAATGTCACTTATAGGTATGGAAGATGCGCATGCCACTGTTCTCCAATTAGGAAACGGAAAACGAGTTAGCTTCTTTGGTGTCTACGACGGTCATGGTGGTAAGTATCAAAGAGAGAGAGAGAGAGGATAGCTAATGGTAATTGACAATTGGACTGGACTAAATTTGTCAATGCAACAGGTCAGAAAGTTGCCGAATATAGCGGTCGTATGCTACATCATCGGATTGCCCAGGACAATGCGTTTGCCAATGGAGACTATAAAACGGCATTGAAGAATGGCTATCTCGGTCTGGACATTGATATCCGTAGTGGTTAGTGTGACATGAATGAACTAGATCGATGACGTTTTATTTCTTACCATATGATGATGACTTTATCATCAATGTAGATCCTGATTACGTGAACGAGACATCAGGATGCACAGCAGTATCGGCTCTGATTACCGATGACATGCACTTGTTTGTGGTAAGTATTTAATAGGAAACCCCTATTAGATGAAGAACATAATAGAATGACTATCTATTTATTATAGGCGAATGCTGGTGACTCACGTGCTGTATTGAGTATTGACGGTGAAGCAAAGCCATTATCCTTTGATCATAAACCAGTTAATCAAGGTAAAGCCATCATAATATAATATGCTATGTGATTACTCGGCTGACTGACTGACTGACTGACTGACTGATCACTACTCTATTAGATGAATCGGCTCGAATTGTAAATGCTGGTGGATTTGTTGAGTTTGGACGTGTTAATGGTAAGAAATGAATTAGATTTTATTTACTTATTTATTTACTTACTTTCTCTTAGGCAATCTCGCCTTATCACGAGCAATTGGCGACTTTGAATTCAAACAAAATAAAATGCTACCACCTGAAGAACAGATTGTTACTTGTAAGTAGTAATAATAATAGTAGTAGTAATAGTAGACAAACTAAACTACCACCATTATATATGCACACATATTAACATTATGTAAACTAATATAATATGATGATGTAATGAAAATAGCTAATCCTGAAATCACGGAACATACCATTACCGACAAGGATGAATTTGTTGTATTGGCATGTGATGGTAAATATACACATAGATGCATGAGTGATTTGCTTGTAGATTATGTATCCAACTTACAATTAAACTAACAAATCTAATCTAATGATATTGTTACATTTCATCTAGGTATTTGGGATTGCCTAACATCTCAAAAAGTTATCGATTACGTTCGTCGTGGCATTGCTGCTCGTCTTCCATTGGATAAGATTTGCGAACGTATCATGGAACGCTGTCTAGCCAAGGAAAGCGATATGGGCGGTGTCGGTTGTGACAACATGACGGTCACGATTGTAGCCATTCTCAATGGACGAACCAAGGAGGAATGGTACGATTGGATTGCACCCAAGGCAACTCCTTTAGGCGAGACCGATGAGGTAGAATCATCCAATGATCAATCGGGCGAGGGTAGGGATAACGATGACGATGACGATGACTTGTCGTCTAGCCCAACACCAGCGGGTATGCAAATGTTCATGCGTATGCTGCAGAGTCATGCGGGTGCAGGACTAGCATTTACACGGGCCGAGGAAGAGGAGGCCAAGAGTCCACTTTATGCCGATATCGATCCATCTATGAAGCAGCCATTGGCAGCATCATCGTCATCGGCATCAGCATCAGCAACCAATGATGAAGCTAACAGTACCAATACTGCAACTAACAAGACGAATCCATCATCGGATCAGGTGGACCCATCTACACTGGCACAACAGATTGTCGAGTCACCAGGACCGGAGATGCGTACATTCGAGCAAACGACAAAGGAGGCTGCTACAACAAATGCCGAAGAAAAGAAAACGACGGATCATCAGCATCAGCATCAGCATCGTCATCATCAGGTAGAAGAACCAAAGAAGCCATCCAACGAATAATATAGTAGCAACAGTAGTAGTGATAGTAATAGTAATGACCATGTCCTGTCCATTCATGGAAGAACTGTAGGGCTGTACTATTGGCAACACTGCTGTGAACAAGTTTATCATTGAATATTAAAGTCGCAAAATATTGGTGTTTCTTTTTTTGCTCCAATCTATTGATTTGTAAACACGTATATAGTAGATACTCTATGCATACACATTCATCGTTGATACATACAGTGTTTTTCCATCCAACTTGCGCATTTATCCTTTAACGTTTGCTGTTTATTAATAGATAGATTAACACAACTGTTAACACCATTATCACCGCAGATATGCCAATTGACACAGCATGATAATAATAACAATTCAGTATTCAGTAATGGATCATTCATTGATAGTGTTAACTATCATCATCAATTCTATAAGGTAGATGATACAAGTGTACTAGTATAGTTGGATATTACCATGTCATGTACCTACAAGTAGCTATTGATTATCGTGTATGGAATCGGGATATGGCTGCATGTCTGAACTTCATTCAGATTATTCGCAGTCATCGTGCTGATGGTCGTGTTCCAACACAATTCCAACGAGGTGCCGTTCCTTCTAAGCGTTCAAAGAAAGAAGGACAAGGACAACGGGGTCCAAACAACGAAAATCAAATTAACCGTGGCGTTATCGCGACCACATCTAAATACGTAAGTGTTAACATCATAATTATTCATAAAACAGAAGGCTAACTGCGCAAATTGGATGGAAAAAGTCTGTATGTATCGTATATAGGTTTGTTCTTGAAATATTATCATCATCATCATCATCATCATCATAACAAAGGAACTTTTTCCTCTTTATCAGTTATTGCTTATACGATTAATGGAATATAACGCTGTTACTTGAATACAATAATATTGTATTATTATCACTAGTAAGAATCACATCTCCTTGTCATGATGTATAAGTGCATAAGCATACAAGTGGGTGTATTGTTTGTGTGTTTGTTTGTGTGAATGTGTGTGTGCTGTTTACGTACAGGGCGAGAGTAAGTGCGTCCAAGCTGTTACCGAAGAGAACGCTAGCACCATTGTTATTTTTTCGCTTTTCACTTCACTCGCTCACTCACTCACTCACTCACTTTACCTTTCTGTAGATCTTTTACTCAATAGCACCATGACGGACAATGGCGACACAGTCATGTCGAACCAAACTAGTAATACCGCACCAATGGACACACTAGACGCGTCTAATGGCTCGCATAATGCCACGGGCACTTCTCAATTTCCTGCCGCGCGCGTTAAGCGTATCATCAAGGAAGATCGCGATATCGTGACCTGTAGTGCTGATGCAGTATTCCTCATTTCAATTGCTACAGTAAGTAGACCTCTATTCCTATTATCCTCTCGATTAGACGAGGCTCTATTACTTTTCCTAGTTTGTTAAACATACAATATATACGCTGTTGTAATGCAACCTTCTCTTTTCCTAATAGGAGCTATTTCTACAGCGTATGGCCAAATCTTCCATTAATTACGCACATAACGAGAAACGGAAAACTATTGCGTACAAGGATGTTGGTAAGTTGTAGTTACACGTGAGAGATACCTTAGCGCGTAATGGTCGTTGCTAACATAATCTATAACCATCCTATAGCTAATGTTGTAGCTGATACGGATCATTTGGACTTTTTATCGGGTATGTCTTGTCTTGTTTTGGTCTATCCTATAGTATAGTATATACTATAATATGTGTGTGCATTTCCTAATCTAATGTATCCATTTTAGACATTGTTCCTCAAACGCTACCTATTGTTAAGGCTGCTAAGAAACGGCGTGAACTAGATCATCAAAGTAGTACGGCGGGTACAATCATGGCCGCGTTCGAGAACCAAATGAATGGACATCGAACATACTCTGAACATATTTCATCTTGAATAGGATTGATATTAGCATTACGCGTATATCATCATTACCATTTCCTTTTGAAACTGATGTATTTCACTTGTCACCACATCGCGCTGATCTAATTCCATCATTATAATAACAATAACAATCATAATCATAATACTAGCATACACATTGATTGTTAGTCCTATATAAATAGGTATAGAATGACAACGAATGAGCGATAAAGAAGTAATTATACACTATTATACATAGTATGATTTACATGGACATGCTCGAGTATTAAGTATTTGTTGATCTAATCCAGCCAATATTATTGACAATATCCATTGCCGTCATAGTTATTGGTGGATAATGAATGATCTTCTGGATGTGTTTATTTGGAAGTGGCCTTAAAATGGCAAAAATAAAACGTGTTTACTCCTACTTTATCTGTGATACTCATTTGTAGTGTACTCGATACAAAAATGGTCATAACATCCAGCTATGGAAATTGCCACATGTCTATTCAATTGTATAGTGAAAATTTGCATGATCCACCGAATAAAACGAGCGATAGAAGCATGCTGCTAGTTTAGCTATAAATACTGCTCAGCGAAGCAATTAGCCATCGAGTAATGCATCCATTTTTCTCTTTCTATGATTTTCTATTTACGATTATTTCTATTGTTTGACGAATTATACCGTAAGAATGCTATTTAATCTTAATGCAATTAGCAAATCATTGCTATGCGCTTTGGTACTCGGTTCAGCCGTTGATATTGTAGCTGGCAGTGGTAATACATATATATACATATATATATATTGAAAGCAAACTAGATATCGATACTAACGCATGACACTCCTCTGTATTTAGGTGGACTTTTCAAAGGATTCTATAATGCAGTTTATGGAAAGCAAGATGAGTTTACAAAAAACGGATTTAAGTTGCAACGACACGAATTCAACGTGCCTGAGAATGATGGTGTATACGCCTACGGACAGTATACCAGTGCCAGAGGTGTACCACCAATGGATGCTATACTAGTGTGCAGAAAATTCGGTAGACAATACACGCCATACTACCTTATCAATGCAAGTGAACAAACAAACAAACAATCGATAGTATTATTAAAGCTAATTGATGATATTGTTTAACAGCGACTATACAATGCTCGCAGTAATTTACCATTAAGGGGATTGAAGGATAACTTTCCTAAGCTTCATAAGGAATTCGAGACTAGCGGCGAGGACTGTTTCATATTGGAGAATAGATGCGATAAGAATTGGTGGACAGAAATGTCTACAATTGAAAAGCTTCCATTTGGATACAAGAGATGGGCATTTTCGCAAATTATAAGCAGTAAGGAGCTATTACGATAAATACTAAGAAGAATGGTAATGGCTAATTGCTGTTGTTTTTAGCTATACGTGAGATGAAGAACGAAAATCTATTCCTTCAAACTTCCATAGATTCCGGTAAGCTATACCAAATACTAATCAGCTAGCATCATTGATATCTAATACATGAATGTACATTGCTATAGTATGCTTTAATTCCGGAAAGGTTGTCTTTTCAAATCTTTCAAAGGTTGCATCCAAGTATTTAAGGGAGCTTAATCCAACCAACGCTGTTCAAGCAAATGAAATGGTCAAGGAAATTAACCAGAAAATGTTCGAATTACTCGGGCTATTCCACTCCAAAATCTATGACGAAGGTGGAAAGAATGAAGAGCAGGTTAGGACTTTATACGACGATTTGAAGCTCAAATGTGACCTGAATCAAGGGTCAAGTCCACCGAATCATTCGAGGCACGATAAACCACCGCCTTATATTAGCATTACCATGCCACAGACGGTGAATAATCGCGCGGCATTACCACAAGCAGCAGGTCGTCCTCCACTTACTAGAAGCATGTCTAACTAAATCGACAGCAACGATAATAACAGTAGTAGTAATAAACAATCATACTACAAATAGACTATTTTTATTCTATCATCATTCAGCTTTTGTCAATCGCATATACAATGATCTAAATTGATGAATAAAATTTACAAATTTGCTGTCAAACAATTTTCTTTGTAGAGTGTTATAGTACAAAATGGTATTTAGTAAACAACGGTAATGTATGAAATGATGTATGTAATATAACGTACAGTGTTTTCCAACCGATTAGCATTGCTAGCCTTTAACTCTTGCTCCTAATAAATATTTTTACATAATAGTTAGCATCTTTGTCGCTGTCATTATGTGAGTATAGAAGCTTTCATTAGTAGATGCTTTATTCTTTGTTGAGCATTGATCTCATGTTATTATCACAATGTGAATGCCATTAAGGCCGCATCAAACAACGTTCTGCATAACTAGAATTTACCTTGCACTAAGAATGTATTTATTAATAAAGATAAAACTTGAAGACTAACAGTGTTAATCGGTTGGAAAAACCCTGTATATTAGATTTATATACAATAATGAATTCTTAACTATATAAGCTATCGTTTCCAGATGGAGAATAGCCATACGGTTGTTGCAGCCACTGCGGCAGTAATTGCACCCCATGATAGTGCCCATTGCAGGAGATACCATCCGGCGCCATCACTCGCTTCGCTTAGCACCTTGGCATTATTAGCGAAAATGTAATTGGCCTCATCAATAATGGTGTCAATCTCGGATGGCGACAATGTCAAGGCGTCCAAGCGACGTTTTAGCTCGGTTCGAAGTCGCTTGCGTTGAATAGGACGTTCAAGCCGCCAATCCTCCACAGCATCCTCTCGTACATTTGCAACTGGATAGAAATCAAACAATTGCTGTCCATTCAACGCGTACTCCGGATGTAACGCAGAACGTGGTAAATTTGATTGCGATTCATCTGTTGGTGTAAAGAACAATAAGTGCTTTACTAGACGAGATCGTAATATTTGACCACCAGCTGTAATGGCAGAATACCTAAATATCATGGTTATTACACGATAAGCGTATTGTCAAGTAAACTAGCTACATGGTGTACGCATAGGCCAATAATCTAATAGGCTCAGTAATGGCTATTTCCGCAATATGAGTCTAGATGAGTAGTTTAGTGTATGATCAAGTAATAGTGGAATGAATGAAACCTATACCTTGTACGCTTTGGCAGCCGGACTCATACTTTCCTCGGCTAATTCCAATGCTCGTCGCGCAATGGTTATCTCGTCGAATGACGCATTATTATCATCATTATCGGATATACTTGTTGTTGCATTGGATGCCAGTAATGATCGTGCATCATCCTTGTAATAAAATTCTAAATCAACCTCAAATGCCGCTGTTCGTGCCAATTCCGGCATCCAAACGTTAGTGAGTATTTCCTGCACACGACCTAGATGTTCCTTGTCGGCAGTACTCCTATTATCCTGCAATATTGTCGACCAGGCTGCTTCAAACGACTGGTAGACAGCCCAAAAGTCTCGTAGCAGTTGACGATAAAGACGAGCATCTCTGAGTGCGGTCACTGAACGTAATTGCGCCAACTTGTCCGTTTTATCATGACCAGAACGAGTAGCTCGAAGTATTTGCGCCGTCAGACTAGTTGCTTCTTGATTAGACATGTTGCGTAAGCGAATGCGAAAGAATGAGAAAAGAATTACTCCCTCATTAGCAATTACTATCAATTTTGATTCGTTTTTAACATAATGTTACGATTTTCCTCGATTCACTTCCTTTCATTGACAACCGATTGGCATTTGTTGGATGTATTAATGATTTCAATAGGGAAATTTAACAATATGATAATTTGATACTGTAGTATATATATATGTAGTTTGAATATATCAATGCAGTTTATTACAATATGTATATGTGTATATGTATATAGGACCAGACTCGATTAGTCAAAGTAATGAGACATGTCAGATATTCTTCAATAAACTGCTGGGATCAATCTGCCAATGCAGATTAAATCTAGTAGCGCCAGGTCCACCAGCCAGTGCCATCACCGCTTGGTTGGCAGGTAAGACCAGCAGTTGGAGGAGATCCGGCAGCACATGGGGTACCAGAGGTTGGTGGCTTGGTGAAACCAGGACGAGCCTCGGCGGAAGCGGCGGCAATGAGGATGGCGGCAGCAGCGAAGATGACAGTGGAGAACTTCATGGTGATATTAATTAGTTGGTTGATTGGTTGATTGTTGAACAGGTGTGTATATAGTATTGCGATATAATATCAAAAGTGATTATTAGACAGTTGACTAGAGAAGAGAGCTGGTTGTTGGTTGTGTGTGTGTGATGATATGTTCTCTTCATGACGATGAACGACGGCCTTTTTATAATGATCTCGCCAGACGATGAGTTAACAATGTGAAAACGACAAGGTTAAGGCAATTCAATGGAGTGTAATAAAAATGGATAACATGTAGACTTTTTTAGTATCTCAATAATCTCATTCCTTGAATGATCAAACGATTTACCCATTCATTAATCGTAGTCATTCTGTAAATAACAGCAAGTGTCGCATTAGGATAAGACGTGGGAAGCAAGCATTATCGTGTAGAATCATAAATATAAAAATATAACACGGTGGATTGACTGTATTGTGCGTATGTGTGTATAGACACATATCACCATAGAATGGTTGTTTGCATTGTCTATTGCGTGTTGGCATTGCAAGTTGGTATTAGCGTAGTCAATCGTCGCCTTTGTAAATATTACATGATACTAGTGCCGCTTTGTTTGCGGAATGTTACAGCTGTCATGCTACATGGCACGTTGGCATGCCATTCAATTAGAGCTTTGTAAAAATGGATATACCACTGCTATAATTGGCAGTGTTCCTAATGGAATTCGCATATTCATAGCTGTTATAACTCAGTTAGCTGAGATTAAAGACCTTTATGTTTGATTTGGTCATTGAACTGTCTAGAATGAAAGGAAGAACATTCTATTTGTATAGGTTGAACTAAAATTAGCATGATATTGAAGTAAATATAGTAAAGTGAAGAATCGGCTAAAATGATGCTGGATCGGATGTTTATTCGTGTAGTTCCAAGTAGAAATCTCAATGATCACATGTGCACTGGAATGGATTGACAATGTTAACACCGATCGTGGTACGAGAATCAGCAGCGACAATGACACCGCCTTCAAATTCCACCGCCATGATGGTGGTCTACAAGACACGATTGTCATCAATATACAGGAATACTAGTGCAAGTAGCAGATAGCTATGACATCATACTTACACCAAGATCAACCTCGCCTGCCTTAAGTACCGTAGTCATTGTGAATAACAAGTGCTGTTGTTGTTGTGGTGGTTGTAGTGATCGGACAAGTACTGGATGAATGGAGGAAGCAAGTGCTGACGCAACAATGGTTGTCAATTCAGTTCCGACGTCATACCCTTCAATGGTGGCGCATGGAACATTGGTCATTTGTAATATGGGACATGCACATTGATAGACATTAGCATTAGCACTAGCATTACTATGAATGGATAAGTTGCAAGTACAGTGTTTTTCCAACTGACTAGCGCCGTTAGCTTTTAGCTTTTATTAACGCCATTGTATTATAAGAAATGATAATGAATTGCAATGATTTATTGATGCTTTCTATAGTTCACCGTATTCTTGTAATATCGGTGCATCGCTGTCACGAGAACTACCTATCGTACCAAGCATTGCAAAATCATTGAAGTGCATGTCCGTGTTTGGTACGTCCAGTCTGCGTATTATTTCTTTTCTATTGATGTCTACAAGCAATCGACGTTCTATACGATCATGGTTTCTTGTAATAAAAATATATAGATCTCCAATAAGATTTCTTATGGATACTGTACCCGGTATTTGTAATACTTGATCGTCATTATAGAATAAGTCTGTCCATACTTTTGTTGGTCTGAAATCAAACATTGAATATCTGCATCCAGCCTTTAATAATGGAATAGGCATGTGTTGCTTAGATATAGTATAGCAATTACGTGGAGTATGGCTTTGACCATCGGATGCTATATTATGTATTATGGATAGATCACTACGAACAGAATCAAGTATTTCAATTAGCATATGCGAATCGTATGAATTTTGAGCAAATATTGACACAGCCCTAATCCTTTCAGGTAGTTGAAACCAGCCATTTCGTAATTGTACAACAGGATTATTGCTTGAGAATTGGTATAATGCCCATTCAATACGTCCTACATCATCATCTTCGACTAGTCTTGCCGTATATACTATTGCTGTATTATTGGTTGTTTTGTAGAAACATGTCGCATTCCATGTATCATCAATACTTCCTGGACACATGATGCTATTATCTATATCGAATACCATTATACCAGCTGAATTCATTGATTATTAGCACTAGTTATATTGCATTATTGTATAGTTACTACACTTACGTATACAAACTGGTGAATCATGGAATAATCCATCTCTCTCATACACTAATAATGCCCATTTCCCCTCAATTGTATCCAGTCGATATTGTACTGGAACATCGAATGTAGTGAAAATACCACCATGTTTACGGGTAAGTATTTTTACATTAAAGTCGGTATCACTCTCGAATACATCAGGTCGTACAGCTATGTAATGGTCACCCGCAACATAATCATCCTGAGTTGCATTACCACTATCCAGCAGAAGAACATTTGGCGATGTAGATAACGTACTGTTATATACAGTATTGTTGCTTGATCTAAGGTTTGAGTGCGGTAGATATTCTAAAATATAACTGTGATCTGGCGTTTCGTCTGGGCGATTTTGTTGTATAATAACTAAACTATTATACTCGGCTTCTATGGCATAACATACTCCATTCTTGTCAGATTTCATATCGATATGTGTGGTCTTGTATCGTCCATATCGCCAATTATTCTTGGTGCTCACTCGTCGACGATATGTGTTGTACCAGTCCACATTCTCTAGTAGATCGGCTCGTTTATCCGATGTACATGGATTGTTGACATCCGTGCGTACACACCATAATACGAATTCCATTTCTTTGACATAATAGGCTCCTGATAGGAAATCCCTATGATATCGTTCTTGCCATAATGCTTTATCATTTCGAATACTGCTTCTTAACGAGCGACAACATGCTGATAAACGCAATAATTCAATATGGCCAAGTAGACTACGAAAGACACACTGGTCATGAGATGGAAGAGTATTCAGACAAAGTAGTAATCTACAAGACGAGTTGGAATTACTCGATATTTCAGTAGTAGTAGTAGACATAGTGGAATGGAATAAGAAAGGCGATATGGGGTAGAGAAATACAATGACGTTATTTTAATCAAGAATACATAAATAAATCATACGCAAGCGTAGATAACAATGAAGCATGGTGTTCAAGTCTTTCTAATTGACGAGATATCCTATTGTCACTTGTCATGCCTTCTTAATATGAGTACAATGTATAACAATATACTAATTCATTATTCTATTAGATTTACACATCAGAATTGTAAAGATGACATGAATGGTAAAGGATTCGAGTATCGTGTATGGAATCGGGATATGACAGCATGTCTGAATGTTATTCAGATTATTCTCAGTATTTGCAATGGAAATGGTGTTCCAACACAACTACATCAAAGTGCCATTACTTCTAAATGTTCAAGAAATGAAGGACAACAACAAACAACTTAACTGTGATGGTTACCGCTTTCACATCTAAATATGTATTATCATTGCTATTACTTATTAGTAGAAACAAAAGGCTAGCTGCGTTAATCAGAAGGAAAATCTTGTACCAATTATATTCCATCAATGACTAGCACGTTGCTTTCACGTATCATATCATTATAAATCACACTCTTTCTCTTTCTACCTTGTTCCTATCCAGTAGTTGTTCACTTTATTATTAGGCACTAGTACAAGATGAGAATATTTACTAGTTTTCATAGTCGAAGAACATCCTTGACACTATTCGCCAGTCTGATAGTAGTCCTTGGTATTATTATTATAACAGCCGCCAATGACAATAATTATGGACCGTTTGCACTAGCCAAAGAGGTAGACACGTCTAAACACGACCATAGTCATAGTCATAAGCATGAACACGACCACGACCATGACCACGACCATAGTCATAGTCATAGCCATAGCCATACAAACTCACCAAGTCAACTGGCTATGCTACACGCCTTCTTTCCGAAAGATCCTGCTTATGCCGCATTAACTGCTACCGCTTATGTTTCTCTAGCACCTATTGCTGTTTTGTTCTTTATCCCAAATGAAACCAGCGAGGCAACACTTAATACGCTTGTATCATTTGCGGTAGGCAGTCTACTCGGTGATGTATTCTTGCATCTATTGCCTCATGCATTTGCACCTCATTCTCACGAACACGAACACGAACACGAACATGAACATGAGCATCATCCTCATCATCATCATGACGAGCATCATGACCATACTCGTGGTCTTTATATTGGTCTAGCAGTTCTAGCCGGATTCATGGTATTCTTTAGTATAGATCGTGGTATGCGTCTATTAAATGGATCATCTGAAGGTGGACATCATCAGCACGGTCATCAGCACGGTCATCAACATATCTCCAAAGATAATCATAGTGATTATACAGATGATAACGAGTCATATGATGGACAAAGTTCGGCGGTGGATACAGCAGCTAAAACAAAGGGACGTAAGCGTAAATCAGCCAAATCCACCGGTAATCAACAACAAACATCAACTAGTGATATCGTTGCATCAAAATCAACGGACGCGTCATTATCTTTGAAACTAAGCGCTTATTTGAACTTATTAGCTGATGCCACTCATAATTTCACCGATGGATTAGCGGTAGCTGCCGCATTCTACGCTTCTCGTTCATTGGGTATTACCACCGCTGTTGCTTGTTTCTTCCATGAAATACCGCATGAGATTGGCGATTATGCCATTCTATTACGAAGTGGTTTCAGTCGATTCCGTGCTGCTATGGCGCAGGCTATTACGGCATTGGGGGCATTTGCCGGTACTGCAGCTGGTATTTGGTTGAAATCCAACATTAGCAAAGCATCTACCAGTGACAATGACGGCGATGATGTCGATCTGGTAATGCCATTTACTGCAGGTGGATTTATTTATGTGGCTACAGTTGGTGTAGTGCCAGAGTTATTGGCTGCGCGTGGTGTTACCATTCGACAATCCATCGTTCAATTGTTAGCCATGTCAGTAGGTGTAGGATTAATGGCACTAATCGCTTTAAACGAATAATAGCAATAATAATAAAAGTTAATGAGTATGCCTAATATACATGTATGATGATACTCGTTTACTATATTCATTTAAAAGTAGCGTTTCTTTTATTATAATGACTAGTATGATTATTAATAAATCTAATCCAAGTAAGTCTTGGTTTTTTCATAGACAGTATAAGAGATACCCACCGCTGGTACCACCTAATTAATAATGATAATAATAATAATAGTAAAATGATTAATGATTGCAAGTTACTCCATTGCAAGTTACGTACCTTTACTAGTGTCGGTACCAATCCTTTGTAGAATCCTCGAATACCCTCTCGTTGCAATGTGACGCGTACCACATCGAATGCGCCGCTATAAGTTGTAGGATGACCCGGTGTACCTTGTGCTTGTAAGCGTGTACGTACCAACGATAGCGGATACACGGCAACTGCGCCTGTTGTACCGGATATCATACCGCATACAAGTGTGCCAAACACCGATGGTGTAAATGTCTCGCCAGCTGGCAATTTAGCCTGACCACGCTTGATATACGTGGTTTTTAGCGTTTCAAAACAGGCCAGATCAATCGCTGCAAACGGGAATACACCAACGAGC
>JAIXMF010000161.1:0-28778 GCA_025201365.1 Syncephalis plumigaleata | reverse complement strand
ATTCAGCGAATGCATCTGCACTATGGATTGCCAATGATGAGTGCACAAAGACATCGACATCTAGCAAGTCTAAACTCCTTCCTTCTCTAATTAAGAAGAGCAATATGATGTCAAATCCTCGTACACCATTGTCACCACTCGCACTTGCCATAATACCAAGAAGCAATCTGTCACTAATGCATTGGTATCAAGCAAGACTCCCCACCAACTAGTGCCAAATCAACATCGACATCCACATTTAAGCATGCTTCATTGGCCAACAAGTCAAATGTACCTGCAAAGAATACGTTCAAGGCACCAGCACCCATATCAAAACGTAAACGAAATGGGAATAGCTCGAATGATAGTAGTAAGGTATGTATTAATACTCTTCTTCTTCATGATATTGTCACAAGTAGTTATTAATCATAGTTCTATTAGATATCACCGACCTATAACATCGAGAATTACTTCATCAAGAGTAAAGCAGCATCAATCAATGAAGGAACGGCTAAGAAGGAGAACACGACTACCACTACTACTTCCTCATTAGCCAGTTCATTGCAAAAGGCCGCATTCCGCTCTACACCATCACTATTCTGCTCAGCCACATCTGAATCGACAACGAAAAGGATGCCGATGGTTTCTGCCGTCCACCCAGCATCAAGCGTAAGCGTAGCGGCATCGAGGACAATACTCAGTCCTGTTCGTTCTTGAAGCGTAAGGTGCTGCCATTAGCAACTCGCTCGCACACCATGCCAAATCCATCAACATCCAATGACAGTGACGATGATGTATTCCTATCAGTATCAGCATCACCGCAACAACGACAACGACGAGATACACGACGACTAAGCTCACCTCAACTGGGACTGAATGAGCAAGTGATGCGAAAACGCACTCGTGTCTCTGTGCATACCAATGGTGGCATCCACAAGCCTCGTTATGCTGAGCGTTCCTTGAGCGAGTCAGCAGTGAATCACATCGGTGCTTGTCATAGCAGTGCACCACACACACCACCTTCTACTCGACGCTGTTCATCGCCATCCAATGCCATCGAGTCTACGAAGAATGCTACAGAGTCGCAAGAACAGTCGTCGTCCACCACCTCACAAACGATCGTTCATGGATCCGATTCATTCATGTCGCCCATGTCGCGTCGTATCATTGCTGCAGCTGGCATGCGTCGATTTGGCGAGACCATGCCGATGGACATGCTCAAATCCAACCTGGTTAATGTAAGTATGATGCATTCTATGATTCTAGTTCATGTGCTCATTTCTGTTCCATTAGCCATTCCTTTAAACCCTACTCCAATCACAGGACTGTCATCAGGATCAATGTATACTTGTCTCTGTTATTCGCGGGACTGGCTCTCACCATTGTGAGGGACGGGCTAGCATTTTAGTAGTGGCACAACTGTCGACTACATTGATCAAGGAATGCAGACATGCCTCCAACAATATGGATACTTCATTCTATTACGATATAGACAGCAATCATACAAAGCGGGACCAATTCTTGTTATAATAAGAAACGGGCTAGCTATCATAGATTGCTGTGGCAATCATTTAGTAATTAGAAACAGTATTTATATTGTGTTGTCGCCTCATCCACCATCCACCATCCACCATTCATCATCAACCTTGTATACATTTGTAATCTTTTCTTGTATGCATATTAATGTTATACCGTACTTCGTATTTTGTAGTATCAGTAAATAATTAGTACCTATTACTAATAGCGTGTATCAATGACTAGCATAATTACATGTATCTACTAACAAACTGCATTCCAAACAGCAAGATTATACGCTAATTACAAGCTAAGCAACATCAAATTTACTATATTTACTTAGTAAGTTGCAATAAATAGGACGACTTGTTAAATAACCAATCTCTGTAGTAATATCAGTGATAGAATGGCGCAGTTACTACATAGATTTATATATCAAGAAGCGTGTAGCTGCCTTCTAGTTCGTTGTTTGCATCCCGAGTACCATTCAAGTGTAGTTCATGCTGATGGAATTGACGCAATGAAACACGATGTCCAATGGAGACTAGACTAATACCAAGGTCGAGAGCACGTCTGTAGAGTGCGTTCTCGGTTGCTTCGTCCACGGCACTTGTCGCCTCGTCAAGAACGGCGAATCTCGGACGACTATGCAAAAGACGGGCAAACGCTAGACGTTGCGCTTCACCCGGCGACAAGATACGCGACCACTCCGTTCCATAGTCGGTGTCTGCCGACTCAACCTTAACTAAGAGATGATCCAATCCAGCTGCATTCAACGCGCTACGAAGTGCTTCATCCGACACGGTGTGTACCGGTGCTGGATAAGCAATTTGCTTACGAAGTGAACCAACAGCTATATAAGGCTGTTGCGGTAGTAGTTGCACTTGATGCTGGTGAAGCTGACCGTAAAACGTGCACTCTCCCGAGGCAGCAGGCCATAGACCGCATATGACGCGCAATAACGACGTCTTACCGGTGCCATTGGCTCCTGTAATGAGAACGTTGTCACCTAGTCTAAACTCTAATGTCAAATTATTGACAAGTAGCTGACCTGTTGGTGAACAAACGGTAACATTGTTGAATCGAATGCCACCATCAAGTTTGGAGGATGAGGCACTATTATCACCATCATCATGGTGTCCACTCGCTAATTGACTATCTGTAATGTAGACATTATTCACATTGATGGCATTGTTCTTTTCCTGTTGCGCATCAATAGTCTCGAGCATCTGTCCGATACGATTAGCGAAACCGGCCGATTCAGCAAAACGAACAGCTTGCTCAACAATCGTAGTGAATTGATAGATGAGGTACATGGACATGAACGCGTGCTGACTGATCAATTGTGTCAATTGCTGGGATGACATATAGTCGTATTTACCGCTGTAGATAGGAATGGCAATAATAAGGTAAGAGACAATCGAGCCAAGATAGGAACTAAGATTATTGACCATGGTCAGCGGTAATTCCCAGTAGACGACTTTCTTTTGACGTTCAATCAACGAGGCCAGCGCATTGTTGGCGGTGTCTTGTTCCTTGTTTTCACCCTTGAGCATGGCCACTGATTCATTCGCCGTTCTCAAACGAACATGTATAAATCTAAAACGAGTAAACAAGTGAGTATCTACATATAGATGATTATAGAATATGTTGCTTGCATAAAACCTACCGAAATAGGCCTTCATGTCGTTCTTTCATGAAAACAGCCTTAGTGACAGGTGACATAACGAGACGACTAAATATCGAGAAGAGGATAAAGTAGGCGAGTGACAACACTGGTCCTAGATAGCCCGATACCTCCCATGTCTTGACCGTGTAGTATATGATAATGAATGGCGACACTATCGTTAGTTGGAGTATTTGACGTAGTGTATTGGCGAACTTTTCGACATCTTGAGTGATACGTTGATCGACATTGTCAATCTCATTGCTGGATGACACGGGATAGAATATGTTTGGCTTTAGAAAACGTTGATGCAGATGACGAGTCAACGCATTACGCAGATGATACTCGAATAGACCGGCCACAAAGTTAACAAGACTTTTACTCTAATGAATGACATGATCGATTAGAGGATGACCACTTCTATTATCACTGTTACTTACAATAGTGACGGCAACAATAAAACCAATCGACTTGCCTACGACAATGTTGAATTGGTGAATATCCTTGACGAGAAGTACACCATAGAATTGCGATGGCACATTGCCAGTATAGTAGACGGCAACCTCGTTTACACCAGCAATCAACAACAGTAGACAATAAAAGTAGAGTGTACTTTTGGATTGCTTAGGATTAAAGGTAATACAAATGATACGATAGAAGCGATGTAGGAATAATAAATTAAATCCGTGATTTTGACGAGCAGCTTGCTCCTCCAACTTATCGACAGAAGCAACTGGATCAGTTCTAATTATACGACAATTAGTTCATAATACATGATATATATGTGTGTGTATGGAGGATATCAATAAATACTTACGGTAAAAGACGTTGTTTTTCAGAAATAGTATCCATATTGATGGTAAGCAAGAAGGAATAGGGAACACACTAACAATATTAAGATTATACTGGTGCAAATTTGTAGAGATATGCCATTTAAGTAGGATAGGCCTGATATACGGACAAAGAAGCACGAAAGAACAAGAAGAGAATACTCGAACGAGGAAGGGAAAAAACGACATCCGACCGAAAAAACCATAGGCGAACAAACAAGCTTAACCCGCGTACATACGTTACACATAATACCACACGTGTAGAGTCAAATAGCGGTTGTTTGTCAGTGCGTACGCAATCCATTGCTACTGCTGACGCCACATTAGTAGAGGATGAGCACTTGCATGATATACACATTCATTCAAAGGCTGCCACTCTAATGCATTGCATACACATCCTACCAGATAAATACCGGATTATTTATTGAGATCATTGCTAGATAGTAGTATCACTATTATTGTTACCCATAACTAGTATAATAATAGAATACATGATAAGAAGTGAGCACTCAATGACGACGACGACGATGTTGATGTTATTGACAGAAAGCGTAAAGAAATCAAGATCATCAGTAAATTAGTGATGAATGTATAGATTTCATTTTCTTTTTTTGGGTGGGACAATCCAATGAAAACACTCACACTCATACACAAATTACGCATGCACACTCACACGTATACGTATGCACTTATTATGTAGCGTATCTTTAATCCCATAAAATATCACGCCAAACTGGTGTCGCTAGGTCTGTTCTTCACTCTTCCTATTTGTTGTTCACTTGCTTCTTTCTAGAGAAGTATCGCTTACTAACTTACGTGGTCAGTCTATTCGTTCACTTGCAATCAACAAACATGTCACAAGCATTGGTGGATAGGTTTGCTCGTTGCAAGCAAGAAGGTAAGCGAGAGACAATACTATACTACTCGATACTACTTGTATACTAAACGATATCTATATATTCAATTATGGTTGTAAAAAGGTCGTCCGGCATTCGTTGCATTTGTTACTGCCGGCTATCCGTCCATTGAGGAAACCGTGGATATTCTACTTGCTCTTGAGAAGGGTGGCGCTGATGTTATTGAGCTAGGTAAGTAGTAATAATAGTAGTAATAGTAGTAATATATTATTCATCGAATAACTTATTCATTTGCATACAATAGGTCTACCATTTAGTGATCCAATGGCCGATGGTCCTACCATTCAGGCATCTAGCGATGTATGTATCTATCTGTCGTGTATTCATTGCTCGATGAATGCTACTAGTATCATCTATTAGGTGTATCTAATGCTTGTATGCTTCTTAGATTGCTCTAGCTCAAGGTATTGACGTTGCCAAGTGCTTACGCTTGGCACGCGATGCACGTGAACGTGGACTACGTATTCCCATACTACTGATGGGATACTACAACCCTATTGTTAGCTATGGTGAGGTACGCTTCGTTAAGGAGAGTGTCGAGGCCGGTATCAATGGATTTATCGTTGTAGATTTGCCACCGGAAGAATCTCATCATCTTCGCAAGGAGATCCGAGCGGCCAAGTAGGTGTACCATTTGTTAATCTATACTACTAGTACTAGACGCTAACTGTTATGAATGCAATATGATGATGATGATGATGATGGTGCGCTGTCAGTCTATCGTTTGTGCCCCTAGTTGCTCCTAACAGCACGAATGAACGTATTAGACAACTCGCCTCGGTGGCCGATAGTTTCATCTACGTCGTATCGAGAATGGGTGTCACCGGCCAATCCGAACAGATGACAAGCTATCTACCAGACCTCATTAAGCGTATTCGTGAGCATACAGATTTCCCGTTGGCCATTGGGTTTGGCGTGTCGAAACGGGAACACTTTGACCAAGTGGGACAACTAGGCGATGGTGTCATCATTGGTAGTCAATTGATTAGTGTAATACAAAATGCAGGTAGGAAACAATAGACAGATAATTGTATTGCTACTGTGTACTATTCTAATTCGATTGCAACGTATAGAACCTAGTCAAAAGGCTGCTGCCATCGAGGCCTATGCTGCCGAAGTATGTGGTCTAGCTGATCGTCGTAAATCATCGACAGGTGACAAATCAGCTGCATCAAATCAATCACCAAATGGCAGCAATTCATCGGTAACGAGTGTGCCCATTACGGTAAGTAATTAGACAGACCTGCCTCTATTTCTTGCTATTGTTATTATTTGCTAATGCCTTATACTAATGATTGATGCTTAGGAGGACAATAAGATGATGCGTTTTGGCGAGTTTGGCGGTCGTTACATTCCAGAAGTGCTAGTGAGCTGTCATATAGAATTGGCCAAGGTAAGCTTGCTTGTATACTAGATTGATTAACAGTGATGACGATATTGACTATTGCTTGTATTGACATTGCATGTCATTTTAGGCATTTGACAATGCTCTCAAAGATCCAACCTTCTGGGAGGAATTCCGTAGTCATTATGCTTACATGGGTCGTGAAAGCTCATTGCATCGAGCTGATCGACTATCGGAGTTTGCTGGTGGTGCTAGCATCTGGTTGAAGCGTGAAGATCTCAATCATACAGGATCGCACAAGATTAACAATGCCATCGGACAGGTAGAGTAGCTTATACCATTGAGCGAATGAATACTTGCTAATCTATTCATGCTATACATTTGCTGATTAGATCCTTATTGCTAAACGACTAGGAAAACGTCGTATTATCGCAGAGACTGGTGCCGGTCAGCATGGTGTGGCCACTGCTACCGTATGTGCCAAGTTCGGCTTTGACTGCACTATCTACATGGGAGCAGAGGATGTTCGTCGTCAAGCACTTAACGTGTTCCGTATGCGAATGTTGGGTGCTAAGGTGATACCCGTCACATCAGGTATGCTCATCATCATCATCATCATTATCATTATCATTATCAGCATCAAGTATATACTAAATGATTGATCATTCACAGGAAGTAAAACATTAAAGGATGCCGTCAATGAAGCCTTACGCGAATGGGTGACCAATGTCAACACCACACATTATCTCATCGGTTCGGCCATCGGTTCTGATCCATTCCCGCGTATGGTACGTGAATTCCAATCGGTTATTGGTCGTGAAGCACGCGAGCAAATACTCGAGAAGACTGGCAAACTACCCGATTACTTGGTGGCGTGTGTTGGTGCGGGTAGCAATGCCATCGGTCTATTCCATCCGTTCATCAACGACACAAATGTACGCATGATGGGTGTCGAGGCAGCCGGTGAAGGTATCGATACGCCACATCATGCTGCCACATTATCAGCGGGTACATCGGGTGTATTCCACGGTGCACGTACCTACGTTCTTCAGAATGAAGATGGTCAGATTATACCTGCACATAGTATTAGTGCTGTAAGTAGCGAATGTATTACTATATTGCTAACACACGCACTAATGAATGACATAATATATATATATATATATATATATAGGGTCTTGACTATCCTGCTGTAGGACCGGAACACGCTTGGCTCAAGGATTCTAACCGTGCTAAATACACGGCTGCCACTGATGCACAGGCTCTACAAGGTTTCAAATGGATGACTGAACTTGAAGGTATTGCTTATTGATTAACATGATGAATGAATATGATATTAATATGCTGTTATTATTTAGGTATCATTCCAGCATTGGAGACATCACATGCCATCTATGCTTGTGTTGAATTAGCACGTACACTGCCCAAAGATCAGAATATCATACTGTGTGTCAGTGGTCGTGGTGACAAGGACACGAACACGGTGGCAGAAGTACTACCCAAACTAGGTCCAGCCATTGGATGGGATCTTCGATTCGAGTAAGGAAAGGTAGAAGAAAAAGCAATTCTATTGATTGTTAAGCAACAAATGCGTAACATTCATTAGTATGATTGATTCACATCTACAAATACTAAATGAATAAATGGTACAACTCTAATAGCTCTAGTAATAATAATTAATTGATTGATTGATTTATTATCTGCTATAACAAGCAAAATAGAAAGCGTATTACTTGTTTAACATTTAGCATTTGGTTTAACACGAATACGATGATACGCATTGTTCATAACACCGCGATAATTATAAACGGGTAGATTTGGTTGTGTATTACCCGCTATGTCCCCTATTGAAATACGTGTATATTAGAGCGTAGTCATTGATTGAAATACTAATGAATATAGAGACATCCATGCTACTTACAAGCACGACACACGATTTCTGCATCAGTTGCAATACGTGGCACTCTAAATGACCATAATGTCCATCCCCAATGACGATCTGGTTTTGCCGGTGTCTTGTACAATTCAGCTTGACCCCATGTATTGCCACCATCAAGTGATACATCTAAATAGAGTGTTAGCATCATGTGATGATAGTAAATACAGCAATGAATAAATGACTTGCCTACACGTTCGATAGATCTTCCTCCACCTACACGTATATATATATATATAGATATTAACATCAATTGAATAACTACTAGTTGTAGTAATATACAATTCATTACCTGAGATGGCGTATCCTCGAATGGTAATCGGACCACCACGAACTAGTTCATCCTCTTCTGGTTCACAAATGACACTTTGTACATTCATTTCTTGTATGGCTGCAAGTCGTGGCCACCATTCACCGAGATCCTTCTCTTGCACCTATTGCATAGTAATATTTGTTAAGACAATTTGTAATAGCAAATATCTCCTCCTTAATGAATCACTGCTTACATGTGGTGGAAGTATCTTATAATCACGCTGTTGATAAAAGCTTTCAGATTCTTGTGGTTGTACCGTAATCTTTGATATCCATTTAACGGAACGTGCACCAATAATACCTGAATAGATTGAATGAGCCTTTTAGATCAAGCATACTCATCATCTAACAATCAAATAGTTTCACTTACCAGGTACAACAACACGAAGTGGAAAGCCATGATCACGAGTCAATGTTTTACCATTCATCTACATAATGGTGATTAACAATCATTGTAATACTAATACTAATAACTCACCTCATAGGCTAGTAGTACATCACGTTGTGGGCTCCTAATCAATTGATTAATATACAACATACTACACTACGATTACTTACATGGCAATCCATAGAGGAATGGATGATCCATAGACGACATCCTCTTCACAGTCACCGATTGCTTCAAAGGCAACATGCCAATTTTGCACTCGTGGATCATTAGCATCTGGAATACCCGCTGCCTTTAGTACATCACGCATAGTGGCACCAGCCCATGTGGCATTGCTAATGGTGCCTGCAGCCCAAATGACGCCTTTTACTTTGGCTAGTTTATTAAGACCGTCGCGACGATTACCAGCACACTTGCGAATAACAAATGATTATCAGTCATCAATCAATAATCGTGTATTGTTTTGTCAACTTACTTGTAAGGCAGCGGTTATTTCAAGTCGTGGCATAGCACGAAGTTCAGCCATAGAGAAGGAACGTTGTGGCGCGCCTTCAAGTGCCGGTGCCGATATCAATACTTTATGTGTATCGGCGTTCAAGTCAGGAATAGGACCGTGATTCCGTTTAAAGAACTCGTTAATAGGCGTAATATAGTTACGAGTTAGTACGGGCAGTGCAGGTTCCGCGTTAAATGGTTCGGCCTTTCGTATAATCAAGTGAGGTGACGGTCGTTCCGGGTCATTCTCATAATTGAACGGACCACGTTTCTCAGTAGTAGCCATAACGAACAGTAGAGTAAAGTAGAGTAGAGTGACAAGTAGCAGAGCTTACGTATGTGTGTGTATGCTAAGTGATGGAAAAAGTAGTTACCAAGTAAACAAGAAGAGTTGCTATTCCTGCATTATAGCAGCAAATGGCAAATTAAGAAAACAAAATTGATCATTTATTTATGCATCAATGCCGACTTACTCGATTAGTTATAATTGTGTTTCAAATTAAAGCAAGCGATTAGAAGGCAGTCTTATATATGAATGTATATGTATAATGAGCAGTAATAATAGTCTGTACGAAACGCATTTTTATTTATTTTACTTTTACGCAAAAGTTGCTTTATACTTTTGCAAATAGATTATCCACAAGTGTTAATACCAAATGAACACGCCACTACTGACACAATCAATCAGTGAATGAATTGTGCAGTATAGAGTGCGAGAGAAAGAGGTAACAACACATTAATGATCAAATAGGATGGTGGATAATGGTGGGTGAGTGATCTTTTAAAAAGCTATTCGAGAGAATGATGTTGCAAGTATGTGATGAACGAGTAGTAGTCGATGTGAACTTATAGATATATAGATATATAGATATATAGCCAGTAGATAGATAATAGATATAAGATAGTAGATAGATATAAGATGGATAAAGGGATGGACGATCACACTAAAGAGCAAGTGTAAAATACAGAAGGATAATCAAAAGCATGCGTGTGCTTTGATAGAGTTGAGAAAACGAGAGTAGACGCAGTGAAAATGGGCAAGGAAAATAGGAAGTTGATAGTAGTAGGCAGACAAGGAAGTACGAACAGTGTAGTGGGTTATTCGATGATGATAGTAATAGTAGTAATAGTAATAGAATAATAGGAAATGAGAAACGACAAAGGCATGACAAACAAATGAAGAGAAAGAGAGAAGAAGGAAAAGAAAGAAAGAAAGAGTCAAAGGAAAGAGAGTACGGTTAGTGTTGTATAAGCACTGGTAGATAGAGTGATATGATCGTCGCGGCAGGTGAATGATGAAAGAGAATGCAAAACACATAATACATCGAATCACATCTGCACACTTTGAACGGGCACAGATGTATAACTACTCTACGGCTTGCGGAATTCCGCCAATACAGGATAGATCGTGTCGAATGCCTGGTAGATTTCCTCACGAACCTATATGGAGGAATAAAGAGGATAATCATCACCATCATCATGTACACAACAAACAAAAACAACAACAACAGTAAGAAATTGATACAAAAAAACAACATACTTTAATCATTAATAGTGTACAACTTACCTTTGCACCTGTAAGGACAATCTTGCCAGACACAAAAATAAGTAATACAATTTTTGGTTTTACCATTCGGTAAATTAGACCAGGAAATAGTTCCGGTTCGTACTGTTCAATGGTAAAGAACAGATAACATAGTAATTATATATATATATATATATACAAAAGAACAATATCATGAGTATTCTATAACTAGTAGTAGTAATAATAATAATAATACGTACACTGGAGTAATGTCCGTGAGAGTAGGCCAATCCTTCCAAACGAATAGGGAATCTGACGTCACAACTACCGACAATGTTCTGGATCTTGAAATCCGTAAACTTGGCGGCAAATCCAAGTTTCTGAACAATACGGGCGTATTTACGTGCAGCCAGTCGTGAATCGTCCTCGGATTTGGCACCGGTTACCACCATTTTGCCCGAGGCAAAGATAAGGGCGGTGGTCTTTGGCTCACGGATACGCATAATCACTGCAGCAAAACGCTGTAGAACTATTTAGCATTGTATCCATAAAAGATAATATGATGCAACGGATCTGTTGATAATGCTATACCAACCACTAATATCCGCAATGGGTAGACCATAAGAGCAAGTAACATGCACATACATACATATACATACTGTATGTATATATGTATGTGCTTTGATACTAATAGCTCAAGTCAAGTATTCACAATACACTAGGTGTACGTGATACGATAGAAACATATTTACGCATAAGATAATGGAAATATATATATACCTTAGGATTATACTCGGCATTACGCGCGTGCATAGCAATTGTCTTGAGATCCAAACGGCAGTCAAGATTCACTGTAGCCACAATATTCCTATGTAGGATGACGGTAGAGAAGAGAGACAGAGAGAGAGAGAGAAAGCGTACACGTTTGAATAAAGGTGCTAGCCGAGTGTATCCATCTTGTATACTTACTGTAGTGTTGGAACAATACCATGAACGGTAACACCGGTTGTTGCTCCAGAGGTAGATGCATCTGTTGGCATTACCGCTGCTGATTTGTCGTTCGCTAGTTCCTGAGTGGGTGCCGGAGTTGGAGGCAACGACAAACCTTGAGACGCCGAGGCAATACCGTTCAGTGTGCCTTCCGGCAAACCAAGCCCATTCAACTGCGAGTAGATGGACGCGGCTGTATTATCGCCATTGTTATTCGGATTGGAAACAGAGTAGATGAGTGAGTTAATATCAGTATTGGCGGTCGCCATGGTGACGTTTTATAATGCAGTGAGGAAAGTGATAGATGAGAGAATGAGAGAGAGAATGAGCGTGATAGATGAGGACGTTGTTTGTTTGCTTGTTTGTTTCTTTGTTTGTTGCTGATCAACGAAACGATAGAATGTGAGTGAGTGTGTTTATTCTCTGTGGTGGATGATGATGATGATGGTGATGAGCTGTGTAAAACTGGCAAAGTCAAACTGGCAAGATAAACGGGCAGAGTGACACTAGAACCAGACAAACAAGCAGAGAGAATGGGTGCGAACAATCAATGGGGGAAATGTGTGTGTGGTGCGTAGTGTGGTGGTGCGTGTGGTGAATCAGCTCAAAGAGTGAGGGATGGAAAAAAAGGGAGGACGAAAGGGAGGGATAACCTCGACCTTTTATACTCCCACACTGAGGATCCATGGCCTATGAGCGTGGGTAATTTTGATTGGCGGAACAGAGAGTGAAATTTCGTTTGATTGGCGACAATCACTCAGTGACCCTTCTTGATTGGGCGACACTGGAACACGTGATTAGGCTCCTTTTCTCCTTTTCTGCTGGCTATTGATGAAGAAAAGAAAAGAAAAATTATTTGCATTTTTCTGATTGCATGGCGATTAAAACGCGCGACCAGACCTGGTTTATCGCGTATAAATGTCGTGACGATTAGATAATCAGTTAATTGAGAACAAACCGATTCCTAATGTAAATTATAATTGGCATTGACAGCATGGTTTTAGATTGATGTGCGTGCAATGATCACAGCGTGGTTGTCATTGCTGCTTCTGCTTCTGCTTCTGTATTGTGTTTGATGTGACCACCATGCAGTTTCATTACGCATGGCATTGATGGAATGACAACATGGCGTTCATGCCACGATGTGTTCATTATTGACGGCAACTTCAATGAATGATCAACAGCATGCTTCCTGGTTTCAATAATGTTTAGCATGTAATGCTGCTATTCTATACAAGTATATTCAAACTGTTACAAATGGTATCATTTCTCAATGTGATGCTAAAACAATTAGTTGTAGATGGTACACTTCAGTATACCTTTGTTTTAACAAGCAATATATTCATTTATTTATTATAATCATTTTGTAACAATATATTGGTATTATCAACTTAATTTTACATGTTATTATGATGAGTAATGCTAGCATATGTATGTGTGAATGTTCTGTGAATACATGTGCGTGTGTGTAAATTACTATGGAATGATTATTTTTGGCCTTGTCATCGTTTTCTCCTATGTCTCTCTCTTTATGGTCACTTGTTCTAGCTCTTTCCTTTCTGACAACTTTGATTCTTTCTCCTTTTATTGTTTCGCTGCAATCTGACAATCTTGTTGTCTATATTTAAGCTAGTTTATGCCCTATTACTGACAAGCTTGTCTGTATCCGGAATAGCGTAAAGCATCTGTCTTTATTCAGCTTGTGAACTGACGTATTGACAAGGTATATAATCAGCGTGATCGCTATTACAATAGAACTAGCTTGCTCGCACACACATACATACATACATACCATTGACAGGCCTCACTCTTGGTATTAACGTAAATTGTACTCGTCTTTGTATGTGCGTGTCTGTTCTCATTCACTTGTATGCTCTCACTTCTTTCTTTCCCTTTCTATTGATATCGTGTTGTGCTAAATAGCTGCTATATCCTATCCATCGTTTAGTTGTCTCGTAACCAATGTCCAGTGACATCTCTAACGTTATGCAGACCGAGGATACCGTAAGTTATACACTGATTGAAAGCAGTAATGTCGGCAACAATACGCAAACACTCGAGGAAGGTGAGGTGCTGGCGACTACACTAACACCACTGCTCTCGGAAGGAGTGATTTCCGGACAAAGCCAGGGAAAACGCTCGCGTATCCAAGACACGGAGCAGTATCGTCTAACCGCGAGTAATAATAATAATAGTTCCGCTGACCAGAGTGGTGAGATGACACGTAATGATGGCGAGAGCCGTGCTGATGCGCGTGCTTCTCGTCCTAATAAATTACGTCGTACCGATGCTGACCCAGATACCTGCCTTGTAAATGCTAATAGTAATTATAGCAGTGATGATGGTAATGATGATGGTAACATCCACGGTGACAATAAACGGCGTAATGGGACTAGCGATTCCACTCGGCGTACCGACGACCGTCGTCAAGATCGTTCGCCTGCCCTAGCTGGTTCGCGCGGACAACACTCACACTCTCGGTCAAGATCAAGATCGCGTTATAGCGAGTATGCACATGATTCTGACAAACATCGTCAACGAAGTCATCGTGACAATAGTCATCGTGATAATCAGCGTCATCGTCCAAGTCATTCTCGCGATTATGATCGTCAAAAACGAGATGACGAACAAGCACGTTCACGAGATAGAACATCACGTAAGTTACTAATATAGAATGTGAATAACAACTAACACGAATATGCATGTCATTATGATATAGGACGCGATGATTATTCACGACATGAACGTTATCACGATAAGGTAGATGCTTACTCGCGTCACTCACGCACTCGTACAGATGATCGTGAAGGTAGTAGCAGGTATTCGTCTAAAGAGGACTACCATCATCATCATCATCATCATCATCATCATAGTTCTAGTCGTCGCTCTAAAGACTCGGATGACATGCATCGTAGTAGACGTCGAGATTCGGTAGATCATCATCAGCACCACCATCACCATCATCATCGTCAACAACAGCAACAACATAATGGTCAGGAGCAGAAATCAACTACTAACGGCATTGATACGCAGCCACAAAAGGATGAGGCAAGAAATAAGTTAGAAAAGTCTACGGAATCCCAGACTATTGAAAACATTGTTATACAGGATCCAGATACCATTGAAATGAACGAGGAACAGCTTATTGAAGAGCGTCGACGTCGACGACAAGAGATCCTTGCAAAGCATAAGAAAATACCACCATCCGAGCAACAGAGTAATGAAACATCCGCCGTGTCTACACCTGCTGCCGATCTAAATGGTGTCAATTCCACTGGTGTAACCGAGGTAAATGGTAAGTGTATCTATTCTATACGATATAAAATAAATAAATACTAATAATAACAATAATGCTTACAGATACATCTTCAGGACGTGGTGTGCTTGATATATCACAAATGACGAGTCCAAGTGTATCACCCGTAGCTAGTGATTCTCATGTTAACTCGCCTAATCCATCGACGAACTACGATGCGATAAACGCTGATTCATTCAATAACTTCTCCGCTATAGATTATGATCCAACGAATGATCGTCTAATAGATAATGAACGTCAACTATTGCGACATACACCTAAAGATAACGAGTTGCTACGACGTAAAGATGCCAGCGAACCCAATGCTACATCCAGTGTGAATGTAAACAAGTCCGGCGAGGATGTAGACATGTTTGCGGCAGATTATGAAGAGGCACCACCTGCCGCTAGTGTATCATCTAAGGCACAGACCGTAGATTTGGCCACTCAAGACTTCGATATGTTTGCTGATGTTGATGCTACAGACATGACACTGGAAGAGGATGATATGTTTGCATCTACCGGTAAAACGGCAGCAGCACCAATAGAAAATGCGGTAAGTCGATGATATTGTCATTAAGGAAAAGAGTAATGACTAAGCTAACATTATATGTAAAGATCCTTGCAGCTGCTCCTGTCGTAGTTAACGATCATAACCCAAGTTTAATCGACAATTGGGATGATCCCGATGGTTATTACCGTAAGTTACAGCTATTATATGATGGCAATAATCTGATACACTAGTACTATTACTTACATTGTAATATATATAAATATGTAGGCATTATACTGGGCGAGGTACTTGACAAACGGTATCATGTTTACAATAATCTAGGCAAGGGTGTGTTCTCCAATGTTGTCCTAGCACGCGATACAGTCGATGGAAATACCGATGTGGCCATCAAGATTATTCGTAATAATGATACAATGTAGGTGGTTAGGTGTATATGATTGAATTCGTTTACTCGTTTAATCAGCCATGATTACTAATCCATACTTACACTAGGTATCGTGCTGGTATGAAGGAGATAGCTATATTGAAAAAACTACAGGAACAGGATCCACAGGGCAAGAAACATGTCATTCGAATGCTTCGACAATTCGAGCATCGTAACCACTTGTGTGTAGTATTCGAGGCATTAAGGTTAGTACTTTTACTATTAATCAATCGATTGATTAGATCACATATCAATTACTAATCATTTTCACTAGTCTAAATCTACGTCAAGTATTACGTAAATTTGGCAAGGATGTAGGATTAAACATTCGAGCAGTACGTATTTACGCACAACAGATATTCCTATCACTCTCATTACTTCGACAGTGTAATATTATACATGCTGACATTAAACCGGATAATATTTTGGTAAGTTGATGTTATATCTATCAATAATTGGCAATACTTGTATACTAATGATCATCTGTTGTTGTTGTTGTTGTTACAGGTAAATGAAGCAAAGAACGTATTGAAACTATGCGATCTTGGCTCAGCCTCTGATATATCCGAGAATGACATTACGCCCTATTTAGTGAGTCGATTCTATCGTGCACCCGAGATCATTCTCGGTCTACCCTACGATCCAGCCATCGATATGTGGTCAGTGGGCTGTACACTCTACGAGCTTTACACAGGCAAGATTCTATTCCCCGGTCGTAGTAATAATCAAATGCTACGCTGTATAATGGATCTAAAGGGTCCATTCTCCAAGACTCTCCTACGTAGAGGTCAGTTCTCGGGTCAACATTTTGATGTAGACAAGCAAGTATTCCTACAAAAGGAGATTGACAAGCTAACCCGTAATGTAAGTTGTTTGTTCATTTCCCCTATCAATGAAGCTATAGCAGTATAGATTAATATACTAATATTGTGTGTCATTAATGAATACAGGAGGTGGTAAAGCAAGTGGTTATAACGAAACCAACACGCGATCTACGTCAACGTCTATTGTCACCTCAATTATTGGCAAGCGTACGCGATGACGAGGAACGCCAGCTTATTCATCAGTTTGTAGATCTACTTGACAAAACACTAACATTGAATCCCGAGAAGCGTATCACAGTTAAAGAAGCGTTAAAGCATCCATTCATTGCATGGTCACGTTCTTCAACACGCTCTAATACTGAGGCAACTACAACTACAACTACAACCACATCATCATCATAACTATATCATTATTTGCTGGAGTGTTCATTTAAATTAGCATCATTACTAGCACTGTTGTGTTCATTCATTCATCTTTATCTTAAATCATTTGCGTAAGTAAATAGCTTCTTACTAAACATTTATTGCAATAAACTGCATATTGACATTCTTCATGTATCACAAGTCCCAGTCATCCTCGTCGGAATCGACTTCACGTCGTCGATTATACTACAATAGTATTAATCAATGAATAAACTATGTCAACTCTATATCCTATAAAGCACGAATACTTACCACAATCTTTGATTGCGTCTGAGATTGCGCTTGTTGATTAATGTTCTCTAGCAGTTCAACCAACTGTTTCTCAGTTACTTGTCCGCGTAACTGACCAGATCGAGCCATACGAATCAGTAGATCCTCCATGGCACGCGCTTTATCAGGTTTCACTATAGCAATACGAGCCACTAGTATAATCATAAATGAGTACTATATATATATATATATATATACATATATACATGATAGGTTATTACTTACATCGTTCACGAGCCTCATTGTTTAGTATTTGAGTGAGCTATTACACGTATATGATCAACATAGTAATGTATTAATAATTAGTATGATATCATTCATTAATGTAATTACCATAGTACGACGCATTTCTTCAGCTTGACTATTAGTATAGACATAATGAGTATATGAATACTTGTTAATTCATAGAGATTACTAAGATCATAATAGTACTTACCTCTGCTTCTCAGCGTCATCACTTCCACTTTGATTGCTTGCACCAGTGAAAGAACTAGACGGTCCACCGGCACTAGAACCACTGCCCTATAGTGAATAGTCTATTGTTAATTGTTGTCGTACTTTATATACTAAATAGCTTGTTTACCCTTTGTGCCTGTAGTTCAGCTAGTCGGCGTGCACGTATAGCCTGCAATTCACTGTCATCCATATTGTTGTGATAAGATTGAGTAAGGGAGAAAAGAACAAAAGAACAAAAGAAGAGGATAGTTGACGACAACGACAAGAGATACTACTATTTGATTGAACAACAACAATAGAAGACAACGTCATTATGGTAGACTAGTTACACTCACCTATATACATCACATTATACTCTAATAACTATATCTACAAGATGAATAGTAAATAAATAGTATATGATATACCCCTTTGATTTCATCATTCGTATTTCTATGTTCATCTTGGTGTTGTTAAAATGATGATGATGCTGCTCTCTAATCTCATTCTAGTATATCGCGTGTCATTCCACTTAACACATTGTCAGAAAAACACACATCCTTTTTCCTTTCCCCAATCTATGGACTTTTAGCAGACACACACGCATATCACTAGCACCGCTATCTTTAGCACACTTGTCTAACTGATTATAGTCGTTTGTCTTATCCTTTCTATTAAGAAGAAGAAGCTTATTAGTCATCTCGTATTCTATAGTTATTATATTGTAAGATATATAGACTAGTATTAAATTCTACTACAATTACCAGTATAGCTGTTGCTATCGTCTATACACCAATAGAATCGAGTCAGTGTCACGTTCAAGTAGTCATAGGGTTTATACAACGTATACTACCAGTGACTGAAGCATGGCTTCTGCTCGATTCCAACAGTTTATGGAGCGACATCGTACGCGTATAACTACTATAGGATCATTTCCACGTAGCGATAGAAGTAGTCAAAGTGGACAAGCCACCACACCAACATCATCGTTTTATTCGGTATCAACGAGTGGACAGCAACAGCAACAGCAGCAGCAGCAGCAACATACCAATGGTGATACTAGTGATTATAGATCATTAAATAGTACGAGTATCAATGGTGAACAGCGTAAATGTTGGATATGCTTTGGTAATGACGAGCAAGCTGATATCGATGCAACAACGCTACTTTCACCACGAAGTGATTCTACCATTCATGATCGTTGGGTGAAAGCATGTTCATGTTCACTTATTAGTCATGAATCCTGCTTACTACGCTGGATTACAGAGAATCAAAAAGATATGCCCTTTAAGAAGGTAAGTACAGACATGTAAAGTAATTATATATATTAACATATATATGTATGTAGGTACATTGTCCACAATGCAAAGCTGTCTATCAATTAGTGGAATCGAGATCTATTCTATTAGCAATTATGTCACGATGTGATACGGTGATACGTTCTACCATTCCGTATATTTGCGGTATTGGTCTTGGTTGTTGTCTTTTAGTGACATGCACTACATTTGGGTAATATTCATTATGATGAATTGCTAGTCTCTCTCTATACGTAATAGTCATCACTAACAATGTCTACTTTGTATATGATAGCACGTATGCTGTACTTACACTCTGCGGTACCGAGTATGGAGAACGATTACTAGGTGGTCCCAATCCATGGGGATGGCGAGTATGGGTAAGCTAGAAATGATCATCTAATTGATTAACTTGTTTACTAATATATACATATGTGCTTATACTAATAGATTGGATTACCAATGATTCCTATTGCACTTATCTTTTCACGTACCACTTATCTTGATGCAGTATTACCGATACTCCCTCTATCCATTATGGGTGGGCCACAATTCCAGCCATTATGGCCTCCAACACCCGCTGTAACAACTGTGCTATTGCCATGGATACGGTAAGTAGAATATCTTAATAATCAGCCTGTCTAATCTAATAGAATATACTAATACAGTATGGCTTACAATGGTGTCTATCAATGGATATTCGGTTCTATGGAGCGACAATGGGATTTACAATTGTCACCGCAATATCAAACACCTTTTATGGAGGATACAGCAACAGGAACAGCAACAGGAACAGGAACTACAGAGACAGGAATCAATTTGACAAATACTTCACCTAATACTGAAGGTGTACATCAGAATGAACCCACACCAATACCACGTCAACAAGCACAAATTGAAGATGATCTAGTGGATGATCTAGTATTCATCGATGTTATGCATGATGTTATGCGTACAGTCATCGGTGCACTTCTATTCCCTGGTAAGTGTCATTTATTGTTTATTGTATTTAGATGATATACTAATTAATGATGTATTCATTTGTTTGTACATTGATTAGCTATTGCTTCATTTTGTGGCAGGTAAGTTTTACGTAATTATATATATATATATATATATATATATGTATATATGTATTCATTATATTTACATATGATGTATTTATTAGTATGTTGGGACGAATTAGTCTTGTTCGATCAACTGTACGAGATCCATTTAATCGTAGTATACTGGGTGGATGTCTATTTGTAGTGGCAAAGGTAATGAAGATGCATACTATTTCTATCGTGTATACTAATAGACAAGTATGTCACTACAGGATGTGATACAGCTTTTGTATAAGCGACAACGGTTAAAGCAACGTCGCTCACGTCGTATTCGTGATGTCTCTGAAATGCAGGAACAAACCGCGGTTAAACTATAACATACTTGTTGTGACATGATGAATACCTTCACACTAGTATTCAATCAATAGTAAACACTGCTATTGATTATCATTGACTGGATAATATCGAACAAGTTAATTAGAATGACTTGTTACTATAATGATGTCTCATTCCCAATTGCTTCTATATACAAAATACAAAATACAAATATTTGATTATCCCCATCAACACAATGCAACGGCATACCTTCAATATCCATAACATTAGTAGCAAATATTAATAAAATTAGTACTTTATTGTTATTAGTTATTTCTCAAGTAAAAATGATTACAGGCTTTTTCCATTCAATTTGCGCAGTTAGCCTTTTGTTTTTATGAATAAATAATAGTTATCACTAATTGTAATAGATGATATCGCCATCACTAACATCTCCCTCAACTGCTAGGGCAATGACAACTACTCAATAATAATAGCAATGTGATGATGATGTTAACAATTGTATTAATCTATCTGTTAATAAAGAGCAAAAGTTAAAGGGTAAATGCGCTAATTGGATGGAAAAACACTGTATAGTAAATTAATCTGTGAATTAGTGAATGTGACTGACTGAGTGACTGAGTGGGTCGATTGACTGGCACAGTGGTGTGCGCAGAGGCAAGCTGGATGCCATCGTCCACTCGGCCCCAAGATTGGCTCCTCCTCTCTCTTTTCTAAACATTCGTTTCCTTAGGATTCGCTATCCATCCGAAACGACAATATGGTATGTATCTATACAAATACAATATAGGATGAGTTGGTAGAGTATGCAGATGGATGGATGGATGGATGGATGGATGGATGAATACTATAATATATTGATAGGATATGGAGATAATTAGCGTGGATATAGTAGATAGATGGATAGATAGATAGTTGTAAGCGATTCGTATTTACTCGTCTATATATAAGAGATATAGGGGCGTATATATGATAAATAGAACGAGAGTAGATAGTATTATACTGTTGCTTTTGCTATGAATACAGCTGTACAACAACTAAGCAGCTAATAGTAATGATAAGAATTAAAGTGGCGCAATAATCTTTAGCAGTAGTAATCACTTTAGCGTAAGTGTATTATTCGCGAGATAATACGCATACCAATACTACTACTGCTACTACTAATAGTAGAAGGGATAATAATTATATTGGTAAACATACATGTATAGAACAGCTTGACTAATTCATTATTCTATGATATTTCTGTATTACTCGCGACTATTTTATAGACCTCCAAGGCCTCCGAGCTGCGTCAGAAAGACCGTGCTGCTCTTGAGAAGCAGTTGGATGATCTCAAGCAAGAGCTCCTTTCCCTTCGTGTCCAAAAGGTCACCGCTGGTAACAATGCCAAGACCTTCCGCATGTAAGTATCTCTTTTCTTTACGAATTGATTAGTAGCTCTATTGTTATTTCAGCCCGCTTTGATTGATCATCAACTAATCTATTCTAATATGCTATACCGCCGTATTAATTAGTCGCGAAGTCAAGCACGCCATTGCTCGTACCTTGACTGTCATTACTCAAAAGCAACGCGCTCAGGTTGCTCTGCTCTACAAGGGCAAGAAGTACAAGCCACTTGACTTGCGCGTCAAGAAGACACGTGCCATCCGTCGTCAATTGACCAAGAAGGAGCGTAGCACCAAGACACTCCGCACCATTAAGCGCGAGCAAAACTTCCCTCTACGCAAGTTTGCCCTTAAGGCTTAAATGGATATATATGTGTGTACGCGTATGCGTGAATGAATGAGTAAGCGATGTTGTTATTTGTTGGTTGTTGTTGTTGTTGTCACTATTTCAACATCGGTCCATAATATACTCTTACATATACTGTTATTCACACTTGGCGATATATATATACACACATCCTAACCACCTCTTCTATTTGTTGTGCATTAGTGAACATTTTTGTTAATGAACAACAAGTAGTAGTAGTAGTAAACAAACAAACACGACTGATTTGGTCATTTTCCATCAATATTAATTGATCCCATCTTATTTATTAGCAGTCATGTGTGTGCATGTGTGCTTACTTCTTAGTGTAATGATTGTAGTATTAAGTTATCATAAGCAATGCTGAATGAGTAGCTAAAGAAGTTAGAGTGTGTTACGTACAAAGTTAAGGCGTTCATAAGGCTGTTTTACTTTGAGAATATAGATTTATTGATAATGTTATGTATATACATATGGAATAACACTGAAGATTTCAATGATATAGTCAATTGCTGTGTAGTTATTTTCATGTAAGTTGTTAATGAATAAGGTGAAAAGAAGTAGAAGGGAATAGAACAGTCATTAGATAGGAACAAAGCAGTCAGTTGGATAGAGAAAAGAGGTAAGTTTATCGATTAGGTGGATTTGTATGCTGATGATGTGTCGATTCAGACAATTGGCAGGCATGTAGCTACACGACATGACAAGCATTCATTCATTCATCGCTAATTGCTATGATGCTTAAACAGGTGGATAGCTTTCCTTACATTTCCACTTTAATCGACACTCATATGCATCGTATGCATCTAAATGGGATTAGATGATAGTGGCTATCTTGACACTCACCCGATGCATGTCTACTGCAATTGTAGTAGCTCATATGGTGTACGCTCATGTGGTGAAAGGAATGCCAGATGATACATTGTAAGCAAAGGTGACAATGCAATCATACGATAGTTAACTCGGGTAATTCATGTCAACGTTTCAGTTTATACATTCGGATTGCATTCGACAATTGACAGAAACAAGCATGACATGTATTCCTCCATCTAATTGGTACTCATCTGCTCGGTGTGCTACTACACCAATACTACTTGTCATTTGGTATTTGTCTGTCCATTGTATCCGTCAATGATCACTCGCCTATTGACTACTACTACTACTACTACTACTATTCATTCCATAATACACTAGCCATGTATACAACAATCAATACAATCATAGCAATAATATCAGCGTATAATCAATCAATACAAAGTAGTCAACATATCTGGATGTACGATACAGACAAGCAATACCAGTTGATGCAAGTGTACGCGTCAGCATTCACCGAACATATCGATAGCTATCAATGATAATGGTGATACGATATATTCTGGCCATTTGATTGATGTCTACGTCATTGCACTGATAGGAACAGGTATTTGTAACCTATCAGGGTGTTCGATATCACGAATAAACATACGAACAGTCACGCCTCTTTTCATATGCACAGTCCCATATGCATAGCTTCTAGTCTGGAGATGATCGATTGACAGTTCAACGTCGTTTGACATGCACCAATAGCAATGATATTAGTATGTGAACACGGCAGACATTTGTTGTACGTCCATGTGGCGAGAGGAATACTACGCGAGTGCTACTAGTTGATTCCCGTACAACTAATGGTGCAGTCATATGCTAAAGACTTGTACTGTTCACCCGCTACTTTGCTTTCCTGTATATCTTGAATGTACTGGTAGTTGATTGGGACATGCTGACGCGTACTCCACTATCTAATTGGTGCTAGCTTGCTCGGTGTACTACCGATAAGTAGCAGATTAAAGGCTTGGCTATGTCGCTATCAGTCATTGACAAAAGTAAACCAATTGAAGTGGACGTGATTCACTAGCGAATGCTGCATCTACTGGTCAATATTCACATGGATGGCATGGTAAACGTGCAGTCTGATGGATGTTCCATCATTCCGAGTACAATCCATGTACAGAGGAGAGTATCGTATGGAGATAGTCTGACTGTGGTCTATGACCATCGTATTATGCTCACTAGGAATATCCGCCATCACCATCATCATCTCGGCTATAAATCGAGCACTTTTTGGCACACTCGACTTGTCATTTTCATACTCGCTCTTCTATTCTATTCTACTCTATTCTATTCTAGCTACTACTGCTACTACTACTCGTATATACCACTGCCTTATATTATCGTTCTAGTCAACTTATCTGTCTATCCATTCCACTAGGCCAACCTCAACATGAAGTTCTCTGCCGTTCTCGCTATTGCCGTCGCCGTTGTCGCTGTCGCCAGTCTGGTCTCTGTTGAAGCTAGTCCCGTCCTGGTCCGTCGTGGTATGTCTGGCCGTGACCCTATCGATTGATGTACTAATCATAGCCTATTGTTTCATTGTCTACCGATGATTACCAATAGATAGTAAGTTTATGTGTATTTATGGTTGTTTTGACATGCTAATCACATTGTAATGTTTATTTCGCCTATTAATTTGTTAGCACAACTTCGTAAGCTATCCTATTAACCATAGCAAGTACTATACTAATCGTAACATAAATCAAAATCATGTGTGAATGCGTTTTATAAGTTGGAGTAAGTTATCGTTATGGCTGTAATTTATGACGCACTAATAATAATATGACATATGTTCCTGTATGATAGAGTGTAAGTTACCATCTGATTGTAATGAATGAGTGTAATAACCACAATATCTCCCACAATCTATACGTTTCTGTATAACAGCTTGTAAGTTTCCATTCCAATCGTAGTCTATAACACACTAATACTAATATGACACATGATCCATGTCTGCTCCTGTATGATAGGATGTAAGTTACCATTCTGGCCGTAATGAACGAGTACTAATCACAATATGACGCATGATTCACGTGTGTTTGTATACGATAGGGTGTAAGTTACCATTCTGACCGTAATGAACGAGTACTAATCACAGTATGATGCACGATCCACGTATGTTTGTACACAATAGGGTGTAAGTTACTATTCTGACCATAATGAATGGGGTACTAATTACAACGTGGCGTATGATCCTATGTTTCTGTATGATAGGTTGTAAGTTAACATTCTGACCGTAATTTATGACGCACTAATACTAATATGACATATGATCCACGCATGTTTGTATACGATAGGGTGTAAGTTACCATTCTGGCCGTAATGAACGAGTACTAATCACAGTATGACGCATGATCCACGGATGTTTGTATACGATAGGAGGTAAGATACCATTCTGACCGTAAATGATGATACACTAATAATAATATGACATATGTTCCTGTATGATAGGATGTAAGTAATCATTCTGACCGTAATTTATGACGCACTAATACTAATACGGCACATGATCCACATATGTTCCTGCATGATAGGGTGTAAGTCATTACTCCAATCGTCATCTACGATACGCTAATCACACTACAATCTACATCATCTGGACGATAGAATTAAGCGGTAGGTAATAATCCACAATAATTATACTCATACTAATCCATCATGATTAAAGAACAAGACAAGGACATCATCAAGTAGATATTATAGGTATTCAAGTCAAGAATGTATTGGTGCAAGATCCTCATTTAGTGTCCATGCCATTCAAGTCATTATTCCTTGGTACAACAACAACAAGTATATCTACAAGATCATTCAGTCATTTATTGAATAAATATATGTCGTATTCTAAGCATTATAGCCATTGCTTCCTTCTACTTTAGAAATAATGTGCAAGTACTGGTTCAAATGTTAACAATATTGATCACATATTATTTCCATTTTATTCATTGCTAATACAAGAGACAACATCCGGACAATATGCACTAATCTCCATTCTAAATGGTAATCATTCTATTATCTCGACACTTGTTAGAATGAAGCCATCTCTTTATTCCTGATATGCTAGTCTGCTATGAATGTAATCATCATTATATCTCGAGTGGATATGCATATATCACGTGACATTATTTGTTTACATCTTGAAACACCGTCGACGCGTATTATCCAACAGCATATTTAGAGATGCAGCATGACGTGTATGCCGTATCTATCGCAGCATACAAGTGGCATGTATGCTTCGAAAACTCTATTGACATGTAGCAGATGGTGGCATCTAGAAAACAATGATGCGGAAGCAGATTATAGTTAATGAATGATCAGTCTGGTATAACTGTGTATTTGGCTGTCCTTCCCCATTCACTCACTCACTCACTCACTTTCTTTCATTCTTTCTTGTGTTTTGTTTACTGTATGCTATTATCGTTGCACATCAGAAAGTTGTATCTGATCTATTTATTCTAATTATTCCAAAGCATATAGTCAAGCTTGTCTGTTCGCTTTAATATACGTGCTTTACGCTTGTGAGCAATAGCAAACTAGCCACTCGACTGTTTGTTATTGTTTTGATCCAGCGCTATTCTGGTTCAGTTTCCGAACACACTCTAGAGCTTTAGTCTATTACTACATTCCCTCTTTTATTACTACTTGTCGAGCATACTCGTATTATGCTCGTATTGCCATATTCAATGTAAGTGACAAGCCTGTCTGTGATTTGAAAGCGTATCGTCAAGTGTGTGTGTGTATTTACTGATATGATGCATGATTATCCTCTGCTCTGTATTATTGCCGCACCTTGTGGTTCAGCAGTATTCACCAGTCATTTAGTACAACCACTCCGCACTAGACCATGTTTTCCTGGCAACAAAAGAAGCTGTCGCAACGACAACGCGAGCCGTGTCTGGCTCCAACTCGTCGTATGCGATTCAAGATCTCGCTCTTGTCGACAATGAGCATACTCAAGAAGAAGCCGGTGACAGCCATGAGACACACGCTACAAACATTAAAGGATGGTGTGGCTAGTCTGCCCACCGCGATGAAATCATCATCATCTACTCCAACACAACAGTCGATCAAGCAGTCATGCACATTGTCTCATACCATCAAGACACCTGCTCATGATGACGTGCTAGCCATGCAAGCATCAATCGACTCCTCTACTCCCATTGCAACTGCCGACACGTCCATCGATGGTCAAGCGGACAACATTGTCGAGCTGCCTCCTCCATTCTCTTCTACATCAATGCCATTGACACCAGCAGCGCAGCGACAATCAACATCACCCAAACTACCATCTGCTTTCTGCACACCAACCAAGAGCAATAAGAAGCGGCTGTCTGCTGATGATGCGATCATTGATCAGCTGACCTCTCCTGTCTTCAACAATACTTGCATCACATCATCATCATCATCATCATCATCAAGTCCTGGCATGCTGATGTGGCCATTCGATGAGACATCATCCAATGCTAAGGAACAGATGAGCAAGGAGCAGGCTGTCGATGCAACTTCATCAAGTCCTCTACTCGTATCTTCACCCACTATGAAGACACAAGAGTCATTAGATCTGCTTGAATTGCCATTCTTCACTGAGGCATCTCCTATTATTGCTATGCAACAAGATAGTAAGAAGCCAGCAAATAACGAACCCTCTCCTTCTCCTTCTTCTATCAGCAATGAGGAACAGACCAACAAAGCATTGTCTCCTATCCGATGCACATTACCATCTCCTGATATCGGTAATACGACATCAAATGTTCAAATTCCATCATCGCCAACACCTGCATTGCAACATTCAGCGAATGCATCTGCACTATGGATTGCCAATGATGAGTGCACAAAGACATCGACATCTAGCAAGTCTAAACTCCTGTCCTTCTCTAATAAGAAGAGCAATATGATGTCGAATCCTCGTACACCATTGTCACCACTCGCACTTGCCAATAATACCAAGAAGCAATCTGTCACTAATGCATTGGTATCAAACAAGACTCCCCCACCAACTAGTGCCAAAGCGACATCGACATCATCATCCACATCTAAGCATGCTTCATTGGCCAACAAGTCAAATGTACCTGCAAAGAATACGTTCAAGGCACCAGCACCCATATCAAAACGTAAACGAAATGGGAATAGCTCGAATGATAGTAGTAAGGTATGTATTAATACTCTTCTTCTTCATGCTATTGTCACAGCTAGTTATTAATCATAGTTCTATTAGATATCACCGACCTATAACATCGAGAATTACTTCATCAAGAGTAAAGCAGCATCAATCAATGAAGGAACGGCTAAGAAGAAGGAGAACACGGCTACCACTACTACTACTACTATACGACTACTTCCTCATTAGCCAGTTCATTGCAAAGACCGCATTCCGCTCTACACCATCACTGTTCTGCTCAGCCACA
>JAIXMF010000160.1:0-28884 GCA_025201365.1 Syncephalis plumigaleata | reverse complement strand
CGCACGCGCGTGTGTGTACGTGTATGTATCCGTATTGTGAGCACTTGCCTCGGTTAGTTTAGTGAGTAGTTTCCAGTTACTAGTGTCGTAGATGTGTACGTCACTGGTATCCAGACACACCGCAACCTCTATAAGAGCCACACCACTGACGAGTTAGTATGTCGCAGTAAACGACCGTGCCACCCTTCACTTACGACTGCGGTCCTTGTTGTAGGCGTGGGCAGCAATACCAAACGGAAATAGATGGTCAGTAACGCTAGTCATCTTGACTATAATAAAGTAACAAATAAAGGAAAAGTGGAATTCAATAAGAGAGAGAAGATAAAGAGACAGCGTGTGTGTGTTGTGATGTGTGTGGTAGCAGATAAACAGTAGAGATTGTAATGAATGAATGAATGAATGAATGGATAATGATAATGAAGATGACGCGGTTATTCATAGTTTACATACACTTGCCAGTGACACTTGGTTAATATGATATATACAACATGATGGTCATTCTATTCCTATTAATAAGTACACAGTTTGTTTATTATAATCCATTATATATATATTCAATATGGGCTATTCAGTGGCATCTGCCATCTATTAACCCATCCTATTGTGGATCGTATTCTTTGTCAGTAACGAAATGGATGTCCAGTCGTTGTCTAGTTGCATTTGTTGCTTATTGTCCAGTAATCCGTCATTATGCTCCAGTGGATTACCCTGTTGACGACGACGGGAAGATGAATTGGATTCATTTCTGGATTCATCGGCAATTCTACGCATGCTACAACAATGATTGACCAGGATGGTCGAGGTGACCAGTCTAGAATAGAGTGACACATTTGCTTGTTACTACCACTGCTGTTGATGATTTGTATTCGCGACTATTTACGCGGTCATAAGAATGCTTTACTTACCGATCGACGAGGAAGAACATCTCGGATAGATCGCCTCCCATACGGAACATGATAATAAGCCCGCATGTGATACTACATGCCACCACTAGACACATTGTCTGGATGCCATCGCGTGCCATACGTTTCCATGCTTTGGACCCATATGCTTTGTACTGTTTATAGGCAACGTAACTGAAGACAGTGGAGAAGAGCATGTTCAATGGCAGGATCGAGCCGAACCAGTACACCGGCAGGAAATCGGGATAATGTACGGTGCAGCCGCTTCCACTAGTCAGGGTCACCGGGCTAAGTAGCCACGCGGCGCACACGTAGCCTAGTTGTGGTATCATCAGCAAGGCACCAACAATCAGTACCCAGCGTGGTCGACACAAAGCAAGGTAGGCTTTTTGTAGTACAATGATATTGTTGCATAATAGACAGAATGTGATGGCAAAGCCAACGTACCAAGCAATCTCGCGACATGATAGATTCACGGGCAGAAGGGATACGATCGCTAAAATACCTATGCTCATACCGAATATTGAAGGTATGAGACAGCACCAACCGGGAAGGGTTTTCACTCGTTTTATCACCATCTTAATGGATATATGAAAGTTTCGCATAAATATATAGGCGAGTGTCACGTTGAACAGCAGTTGACAGTATAGCCCGTGGATACGTTCTCTTACGAGTTGCACATCATTAGGATCGGCCAGTACGAACGATTCGATGCTTATTTCGCCCTTTGGATGTAGTGGAATTCCCCACATTAACGTGGCGTTTGATTCCCATTCTTTACCAATGGTTGTTCCCATTTGTAATTAGCAAGATGATATAGATAGATATAGATATAGATATGTATAGATATTAATTATAAGAGTATCAAGTATTGAATAAACAAAAATTTAAAAAAAGACAAAGGTGGAACGAGTAATTCAATGGTTGATTCGTGTAAGAGCTGCATTTTCCACGCTGCTTATACGGCCTGGCTACCTTGATTACTATACTGTGTACAGGCCATATATTATTTATGGTAATGCGTATGGCAGAAGGCATCGCATGCTTAGTTGCGTGAATAGCTTTACCCGAAGATAAACAGGTTCTTACCCACATTGATGGCACATCTACAAGATATACTAGTTTGTTCGGCAATATGCACTTCGTGTACAAGGATAGATGTAACCACTCTTTATACGGGTATTACTAGGGATAATTAGACTACACGGTAGTTACTGTATAGTCCATAGAATGTCGGTTGAATTGGACGTGTTAGTGACGATTCAGTGTTGTAGGATGATCTTGCAATTGCGCATCCCACATGAATTGATCTGGATATAATCACGTGGTAAATAGATTACACTTTGCGTGTTGGTTTTTTTAGATTGAATAATAACGTTGAATTCCTCTTTTTTAACACTATTATTGGCACGATGAGTAATTACGACGCGGAGAAATCATTATTACGTGTAAGTAATGGAGCAATAGAGCATAATAAAGTGTAGTATGCTAATAGGCGTAGTAGAGATTACTGAGTCCAGCTGTTAATGTCAACGCAGCGTCTCAATCGTCTACAGTTCAACCGACTCTACAGGCCAAAGGAGTGACAGCGCGTACAAGTAACAATCCATTTGCCGTTCGAAGCAATAGTATTACTGGTAATAGTGATAGTAGTAGCAATGAACTTAATGGCAGTAGACAAAGAGCAGCAGCCACTGGTGGATTTGAAGCACCGTTGGATTCGCTAACAAGCAAGCAGCCACTTTCAGCTCTACACAAATCTTACCGTCATGCCAAAGATGATATACTAAGCGATGATCAAATGAACGTGACCACATCAATATTCAAACGAAATAACCAATCTAGCTCAATGGCGACATCCAATAATTATAGGAATAATGGACACTTGCATCTAGACGATGAAGCAATGTCGTTTGACGCGATACTTCATCGTCATCAGAATTCGGGAAAAGTCGCGTTAAGAGCCAAGAGACAACGAACTTTGTATCGTGACACGCCAACTACAACTAACGGACAACATGAAGATACAGATGCAATTTATATATTTAAGAATAGTAAACAACAACAACAATCCGTACCAGACACAGTAGATAAATCTAATATGAGTGCCTATTATTTCAAATATGAAGATAATAGTATAGATGAAAATGAAGAAGACGAAGACGAAGAAGAGGAGAGTGATGACGACGATGACAGCGACGACGACGACGACGATACTGACGACGATACTGACGATAGTGATGATGCTTACAATGCAAAGGAACAAGTGTCGTCTATAGTAGGGAAACCAATGTCGGTAAGTAATCGCAGATACATAATGATACGTATGCTAACAATCCAATATTCATAGTCAACTGCATCTATGGCTGCATTCTATCAGGTGAGATGAACGGATAGACGTGACATAATTGTGATGTCTAAACTAGATCGATTAGACACAAGTGGAGCCATTTGGATGGGGCTTACCGCAAAAAACATTGCTGTTTGCTGCTGATAAAATTATAGAGCAAGAGCAAGAACCATATCATGAAATGCAGGCATTACAAATGTTCATTCACGGTTCGACATTCAACGATGCAACCGATGTCAATCACCAGATTAAACTACTATCCAGTCTTCATTATTGGCAATATCCGGTGGAGCAACCGAGTCAGGCTCAATCAATAGCTGCGCTACAAGCATTGACCGGTAGCCAGCATAGTAGCAATGTGGCCAAAGCAGAATTAGAACGGTTACACACTTTGAAAAAGACATGGTAAGTGAAGGCTGCGGTAATACGATCAATACAACATATAAGCCGCAAAGTAATGCTAATACTTGCGCGATTAGGCAGCGTGCATTTGAATCGCTTATTGCTCATTATAACGCGCATGCAAATACGTATTTCTACTATATCGGCAACCATATGACCATATTATTCTCTGCGGTGAAATCACCCGTACATCGTTGTCTAACTGTACATGATGCCGTACGTGAAAGGGCCGCGCTAATCACCACGCATGTTATCGGTATAACCAATTATCTAGAACGAAATGGTAGGCTATCCTGGTTCTAGACCGTGTATAACATGTCTAACTCATGTGTTGTTTGTACAGGCATTGAATACATACGACTAGAGAAGGAGTACCCAGTGGAGGTCTTTAGGACTGTTCGGTAAATTGATCTACTGGCACTATTAACCTATTGACGGCAATCAATAGTTGTAATGGCTTAGCCTAACCACTTCTTGTTCCTGTAACAATAGGCGCAACTCTAATCATGAGGAATTATTGCTGGTGGCGAATCCAAAATCCCTCAAGCAACTGATTAAACTAGCTCATGCTTGGGATACTCATCCAAGCTACGCGCGTCAATCATGCTATCCGCACCTCGTATCTCCGGTGCCGTTTCTTAACGCATCTATTGGACAAGCACAGGTGAGTACGCGTGCTTGTTCACAACACTAACAAGTCAGAATGGCTTATCCATATGCGATTGATACGCACACACTGGCTAACTGACTATTCATCTGTTTGTTCGTTTGTTTGCTTCCACGTAGATGGGCGAGGAACGTACCATCCTCAGCTATGATAATGGTAGGGAAATGCAATGTCATCGACTTGAAATACATGGTATCGTTCTACCTACGGGTCTGCAACAACTTGTACATATCGTGCAACTGAAACATCCAAATGTCGAAATTCGACGACAATTAATGACGAGTACGTCGTTATGCGATGCACTACCTGTTGCTGTATCAAATGAAGACTACTAGCACGGTATTATAGTTTGATGGAATGTACGGCAATAAATAAAATACGTCATTTTTCATACTTCATGATGTATAACCATACTGTTGATTTCGTTACACTAATGATGCGTGCTTGTACATGTGTTACTAATACTAAAAAAGTCATTGTTTACAACTCACTCTATTCATTGAGAATGGATAGCGTTGTACTAGGCCACAATCAATGACCATGAATTAAGCTAACTGGCCTGACAGTACCATTCGTGTACTACCCGAGAAAAGTCTTACATTGCCTAGTTATTTGCTCATGTTAGACGTTGATGTCATGGATATGGCTTGGTACGACACATACATATACATACACAAACATACATAAATATACACAAATATACACGTGTGGAGGACGAGTTGACTGCGATGTATTGTGTTAGAGTAAGAAAACAAAATCAATCACTATTACAATCATTGCTGTTATGTTTGATACAACTAGATCTACATCCAAGTTGAACTAGAACACAGATCGTCAGGTTGACACGACCGATCTTTGCAAGTACAAGACAGGTACATCATTATTGCCTTTGATGCTATTGATATATACATATATGATATACACATCAATAATACGGTGGATGTGGATGTGTAATACTAGGAAGCAAGAAAGTGCAGCACATCATAGTGGCTAATTAGTTAGCCAGTCAGTCAATAGTTTGACTATTTCGGCAAGGCCTCTATCTGAAACCCGTCCAACTGGTTCTGCGATATCCCAAAGCGGGTAACGGTAGATCGCATATGGTGTTGAAACGAACGAAAAAAACATGCCATCTTACTCAATAAAGCTTCATACTCATGAGGTATACTTGTGTGCGTGCGTACTTTTCAATATTCAACGACCGCTCATCTACTAAATAGTATTGTCGTGAAGAGCGGGGAGACATCACGCCACACTCGATGCTCCTCTACCTTACAGTTCTTGCACCCACCTATCGTAGGAAATAAAAAGAACTCCACAAACATCGGGATGGCAGTGTAACGTGGTACATCTATAAATTGTCTTTGTTTTGATTTTATTATTACCATTATTATTACGATTTTACATCTCCACTACTCCTTAAATGAATCTCCGTATAACTATCAAAGTAGTACTATCGGTCTCCCTAGCATCATTACCATCATCGCCACCATCGTCATCTTGGATTGACATTTCTTTTTAAACTAGCCAGTGACATTGCCATTTCGCGCTATTCTTCCCTTATTTTTCCTTTTTACTTTTTGTCGCCATAAATTATTTCCTCTTTATGATGATGATGATGATTGATTTTTTAACGAAGTTTTCCTTTATTTTTTTATTTGTTCAATTGACTACAACGCCAGTTGGTCAGGCCAGACATGTAGATGGTGATATCGCATCGATCTTTAAAGATCTTGCACCGATCGAGAAAGTGAACCAATATTTGAATGCAAATCAAACGTCCACTATATCCGATCATCCTGCCCTTGTCATCCCCACGGAATATGGTCGAGTACGCGGTAGAAACAATCTTACTTGGCGTGAACGATTTTTAGAGCTATTCAATCGCGACAAGTATATCACTAGTCATCCACGTGTATTCGCAGGGTAAGTACAAGGAATTGAATAAACAACTGGCCAACTAGCTAACTAGTAAATAGTATCCCATTTGCTGCAGCACCTGTGAATGATCTCCGATTTGCTCCACCCGCTCCATTTAATGAAACATGGGGCGGTATCGATGCCAATGGCAAACCTTATGGCACCATTCGCGATGCCACCAATTATCCCGATGATTGTCCGCAGCATTTCTTGTCATTGGGACGCTCAGAGGATTGTCTCTATCTTAATGTATTCGTACCGCCTGCCGACAAAATCAAACCTGACAAGCCATTGCCCGTCATGTTCTACGTGTTCGGTGGTGCATTCGCATTTGGTAGTTCGTATTCGTTCGATTTCTATAATGGTCGTTTTGTCACTGAACACAAAGATGTTATCATTGTTACGTCGAATCATCGTACAAATGCATTTGGATTCTTCGCCACCGACGAATTACGCGGTAATGCGGGTATCGAAGATCAACGCGCAGCCATGCTATGGGTCAAGCGTAATATTCGTGCATTTGGCGGTGACCCTGACAATATCACCTTGTTTGGTTTCAGTTCAGGCGCCACCTCTCTCGGTATCCATTTGACGTCGCCGAAAACACCGCCAAATCTATTTCATCGGGTTATTATGCAGTCGAATCCACTCGGCATTGTACCACGTACCAAAAAGAATATCCGTGACACCAGCCTGGAATTGGCCGAGCTTGTCGGGTGTAAAACAGAAGACGGCAAGGTCGATATGGTTTGCATGCGAAAGAAGCCGTGGAAGACGATTGTCGACGCCATGGCCAATGCACCTACCGGTAAACAAACGGGAACATCCTCGCTATCCGATCCATTCGCATGGTGGGCCTCCATTGACGACTACAACATTGTGGAGAATCCACGAATTGCCTTTCAATCCGGTCATTTTAACAAGAATGTTCCTGTAATTATAGGCACCACCCAGTAAGTAACTCGTTGGTTGATATCGCACGATAATATTCGTATGAAATTGGAATACTCATTATTAATCTCGGTATGTAATTAGGGATGAACTCGGATTCTGGGTATTACAAATGTTGTATGTGCCTGGATCACCGGGAGCTAGTAAACTATTCAGTTCCAAGGGATACACCGAATTATTGAGCAAGATATTCAAGAACTCCACCTCCATGGTTAGTATCATCGAGATAGTGATGACAATAATATAGCTTATTGACATTATAATGTTAATAGATCGAGACTCAATACCCGAATGGTGTTAATATCGAGAAGAACATCGATAGTTACATTAGAATTGGAACAGACTACGAATTCCTATGCCCGAATGATGATGTAAGCTATTACGATCAGTACTTGATGCTGAATAATGCATACGATGAATATTGTACAGCATGCTTATCATGTCGATTAACTAGGTGGCCAGAGATATTACACGTCATGGTGGTAAAGTATACATGTATTACTTTACGCAACAAGGCATATTCCCACCCATTGGTAGGTAGTCATCATCGTGATGTGACGCCACAGTATGGATATCTATCAATTACGCAGCGGTACTAATTATAGAACAGGCGTTTGTAGGACACGTACCTGTCACTCGGTGGATCTCACCTATACATGGCGGGCGCCTTTCTACTTTACAATGAACAAGAAGCAGGAGCGATTGTCCGATCGATGGATCGCCTATTATACTAACTTTGCCACGACGGGCAATCCGAACAAGGGTCCTTCGACTGAGGTGCCCTCAAAGGACAAGGAATTCATGACGCAACTCGAGGATTGGCCGGTGTATAGCATTAGTGCACCGCTCTATCAGAACCTTGATAATCAAGTAAAGCCGATACCACCACCACATCAAGCTAATTGCAAGTTCTGGGTAAGTGGACTAATGATCGCTATCCGTCTACTGCTAACCTGACTATGTACAATAGAATAAGATTGGCTATCGATTCTAACGTGTTAGAGATGAAGCTGGCCTCCATCCAATAGATTGCAGAATGCTCACTATAGGAGAGTACGTGAAGTTGACGTGCTATCTTTTTTTTGTTTGACAGTAATTAGAATACTTTTTTATAGTTTATAACCATTATTATGTGTTCGTATTCTTCTTCTTTCTCCTCCTCCTCCTCCTTCCTACGCTTATACTCTCCCATCACTTTTTTAACGAATCCTATGATATATATATTAATATGTAACTGTGCTTTTACCACCGATAGGTGAATAAATCTTAATTATGAATACGCCGTATGCTTTATACAATATTGCCGCTCAATTACTATGCATATTCATATACGTATACCTAAGCATATCTGTCAACCGTTTATTAATTCATCTCCAATGCATCATCCCCATTTCTCGCGGATATCGGCAAAACTGCGCACGTTTGTCATAGTAATCCATTAATATTGGTAAGAAAGGTGGTGCATCCGCAAATCCATTAGTAAAAAAAAGATAGAAAATAAGGAAGTAACGGTCAAGTCGAGATCTGCAATCTACCTCCATGCGGTAACCGGATACTAGGCGCGTCAGATATATTTAGAAGGCACACGCCCAATAGTCTAGTGGTTACACTCGTGGCACGTTCTTGCCTACTGCATGAAGTCGGGTACGTGCAAACCGGCTGATAAACACGGCCATTGGTGCGTATGACCATGTGTGTATGTGTACAGCAATGACCACGCATATCATAGACATTGCCGCTCGATCGAAAAAACTACGGTATTCTCACCGGTTGCATGACTGTAACGCTAACTCGAGGATCTTTTTTCTATACAAGCACTGACTACTTGCAGCATCAAATATAGCGGTGGTTTTTCTTTTCATTCGCGCACAATATACTTGTAAATTCTATTTACTATCCCTCGTCATACTAGTTGCTATTTCTTCACTCTATATTATTTTGAATAATTTAGCAAAAGAAAAACAGCTGCTTACTACACAGTGCTTGCCTGTTTTCTTTGCAGCTTTTGTTATCTTGTTTATTCCTTTTTCTGTTAGACATTATAATGCCTTTTGATCATACTGATCATCAACTTGGAACTGATTGGATAAAGAACGCCACTTACATAGTAGGAATCCCAATGCATCCACTAGGGGAGATATCACTACCAGACTATATCATGGAAGTGGCGAGTGATCAGGAGCAGTTTAGAGCTCGAATATTCGGGGTGTATCGTCAGCTTCTACTCAATCTGTTGGCCGGCCATATTTTCGTGTATAACTTTTACCTCGCCGTTAGAATCATCACCACTTACCGACGCTCGATACCGGGATGGCTTTGTCTATTCCCGTCAGCATTAGGTGTAGTGACAGGACTTATCGCAGCCTTATCGATGTTTCCTACCGGTTTGACTTGTCGTAGGATATCATGGTTCGTTGGATTCGCCATTACAACGACTATTATTTGCAATAGTGCCATCGTGCTGCACAAGGCGTATCTCGTACTCTATCGGAAACCATGGGTGTTGATCGTTGGCATTATATTTATACTGCCTCAACTAGGCTTTATGTACGCTGGATGGATGCTTAGCCCCGTGACCGTCGCTGCAGACACGGGTTGCGTCGTCAATTACTCGTCACTCCTGCCGTGGTTTTGGTTCGGATCGACAGCGCCGATTAACGCATTGTTTTCCGGAATATTCAGCTATGTCGCGTATAAGCAGTATCGCACGTTTGGATCCGAGGCATGGAAACGAATGATGCGCGATGGCATCCAGACAATGTGTCTCGTAGTCGTGTGCAATATAGTCTGCGCCTGTGGAATGCTATTTGAGATTGGTGGTAAATTATCGGAAATGTTTTTCCTAGTCGACTGGTACGTAAACAATGATACGGATGAATAGAACGTTGTCAACTAACAGATGTAATACAGGCTGCTCATATCGATCATTCTCGTCCGACACTGCTATAGCATGCGGAAGGCCATCTCTCTATCGAATCGTCCAAAGACCGAGAACATCTTATGTCATACTGATCATGATGTAGAGAATCCGCCGAATGATGAGCAATCATCCGCTAATCAACTGACAAAGACAAATTAGAATGGTAGGCGGCTACTTTCTAGTTATTACCTGCTGTACAAGACTTTCTCCAACCAATTAACATTGTTAGACACTAACTTTTGTTATTAATAAATACTTTTGCGCATTCATTAGCACCATTAATTGAATAGACTGTTTATTAATAAAAATAAGAGTTAAACGCTAACTGTGTTAACTGATTGGAAACACCCTATATATTACTACTTGGTAAAAACAAACAAAGTCGAATTGGTATTAACTACAATTAGATTTGTACAACTATGCTTCCTAAATCGGTATGATCCTTCTAAATATCGCTAAAGTTGCAACACGAGCAATACAATAACCATTGCAACCTCGTAAATTGTCTGGGATACGTGTAAACCTGTTGCCTCTCCTCTCGTCCTCGATAATTCGTTCTGTTTACCCGTAGCATCTACTTTTCTCGTTCCAGGCTTGGTGCATCTAATTATGCCACATAGGCCATTACAATCATTCAACTGCACCAATCATTCCTTCCAAGCACATATGTAAACCGGTTTCGCATAGCGTGGAAACCTCGATACACAGCAATGTTGCCGTAGGAAATTTCGTCTTAAAGCGCATTACATTCATCGACTACCCCTTTTCTGCATTCATTTATCGATACAATAATTCCTTGATACTTCTTCCTTCTAATTGACGCTATTTATTCCTCTTATTGCTCCTATGACGCCACACGTAAGCGCCTATAATCTTGACTGGCAGAAAGATGCTTCGACACTATGGGGTATCCCGCTTAATCCGACCGGTGAAATGTACACGACCGAGTTTATCATGGAGACGATCAATGATTTAGACATTACTCGCGCTAGACTGCTCAGTATATTGTTGCAAATCTGTTGCAACACAATTATGATGTTTATGTTTGCGAACAACTTTCGAATATCGCTCAATGTCGTTAAATGCATGCCTCACTTTATATCCGGCTGGTGTTGCTTGATCTCCGCGTCCCTTGGCATTTCCTGGGGATTATCCGTGATAGCGTTTGCATTTGACGTGTTCAATTGTCGTATCATCATTTGGTTTTTTGCCCTTTTAATCCTCCTTTCCAGTCTGTGTAATAGCGCCATCGTATTGCAGAAGGTCTATCTTGTTTTCGTGAAAAGCAAGTTGGTACTAGTTATGGGGATTATCCTTGTATTGCCGCAAATTGTGCTACTGCCACTAAGTCTACGATTATCCTACGTTACCATGGACATACAAGGAGGCTGCGGTGCCAAATTCCACTATCTCATGCCTATCTACTGGTTTGCCACCACCACACCTATCAATCTTTTATTTTCGGCCACTTTTAGTGTTATCGCGTATAAACAATATAAAAAGTACGGATCAGATGCGTGGAGAAGACTGACGCGTAAGGGCATACAGACCATGTGTCTAGTAGTGGCGTGTAATATATCCTGCGCGACTTGCATCGTCATACAAGTGGCGGGCGATTTCTCCGAAATGTTCTTCATAGTAGATTGGTGGGTAATGCCGTGTGTTCATGCCTTGTCAACTGACTTATTCTCATTTACGCCTATTAGGTTAGTCACCTCCACCGTTCTCTCTATTCATTGTAATGCCGGTGGAAAGAGAACATTTAGATCATCTCATCAGGGTGACGCTCGTAGCACGATTCAAACCATGACAAAAGACAATGATATCATGGAATTAACCCAAGCTGAAATATACAGTGAAATCGGCTCAAAATGGCATTAGAGTGTATTAACACCTGTAGTAATATATTAAAATGAACTTTACCCATTACTTTATTTTATAACTAACAGTTATGTCATTGATTTGAAATGCTGTACGGTTTAACTCAAAATCGATCAAGTATTGAAGAGATAAGAACAGGAAGAAATGATAATAGCAACAGTAACAATAGGCTGTCAAGACTGCATAACATAAAAGTGCAACATAGCTTGCACTATTCTGATAGCTCTTGTTCTCAGTGTGAACTATTCAGTATTCATTTCTGCTCTATAAACAGCTATAATCCCATGCTCATCTACAGGACAGATTAGAGGCACGTTTATGAATTCATCAAAAACTGATCAACTGTCAAAGAGAAGAAATAAAAAAGTCGTCACTTCATTCATTCATTCATTCATTCATGCATACATACATACATGCACCTATCCGCGTGCATTTTATACGCGTTAAAGGCCTCATCTGATGCCATCTCATACGGATCTACTTTCCATATACTACCTCAATGTAAGCGATTCTGACCAATGATTGGCAGATAATGTTAGTCTCGCTTAGTGAGTAGCATAGCGAGGTTCTGTCCAAATCAGCGAAGAATTTATTGGCTCGTGTTGTTCATTCCATTTCCCATTTCCTCTTTTCAACATGTGCGCAAACATGTTACTCATGTACAATAAAAACAGGTTTGCCTTCCAATATCCTAATGATAAACGATGCCTATCGTGGTCATTATAGTGATTTGTTAATATAGATCCTGTGGCGTTCTAGTGAGAACAGCGTGTAATTGGGTTAATATCAAAGACCCGTAATCGTAGGTTCCAGTAAATATACCTTTACGCTACGATTCTATACTTGCAATATCAAATAAACGAGAGGATTTCGAAAGGTATAAACGCTTTTTATTGAGAGAGGGGATAAAAGATAGCTTTTTTGTTCGATAATGATAGATAGGTTCTAGTTGGACCTATTTATACTTGGAGGGGCTGTTAATCATGACATGATTCTACCGAAAACGGTAGACATCATCACATCACCTCCTCCAGTGTATGATTATACGTACGAATTGTCATACACTACTCCTGGGTGGTACTTCTGGGTATGTATTTTTGCATCCTGTCCGCGTGTGTGTGGAGTATCTCCTTAGTACCTACTTTTTCAAGGGTATAATTGACTGCTCTGGTTTGCTTTTTCACTTCGTATGGTCCAAGCATTTTGTTGCGTAGTCGTTCTAACTTCGATCCTTTTTGGTTCGTGTTCTCGACCATGACCAAGTCACCTTCTTCGTACGTAGCACCTTTTCGCTTTTTATTGTACCTCGCAGACTGTCGTTGTTGAGCTGCTGTAATCATGACAAGAGCGCGTTCTCTCACGTCTTCTAGTCTACGTTGTAACTCTTCGACGTAGTTACTGTAATCTTCGCGCTTCTTTGCATGTCGAATCTGCGTAGGCTCAACTCCTTTTACTGCTGCGTCTAGTGGTTGTCGCGCTTCTCGGCCATATAATAGTTGGAATGGAGTGTGACCAGTAGAAGCTTGCGGCGTGGAACGATAAGCGAACATTAATAGTGGTAGGTACGTATCCCAGTCGGTGCCTTGTTCATTAACGAACTTGGCTAACATGCTAGCTAGCGTCTTGTTAAAACGCTCGACCAATCCGTCGGTTTGCGGGCGTCTAACGGTAGCAAGTCGCTGTTGAATACCGAGTGCTTTGGCGACATGTACTGTTAGATCGGAAGTGAAATTTGTACCGCGGTCGGTAAGTAAAGCTTGAGGAACACCGTGACGAGCGATAACGTAGTCTAATAGGAACTGTACGGTCGTAGTAGCAGATGGGTCCGGTATGGCGGCAGCTTCGATCCATCGTGTCGTGTAGTCGGCGCACACAGCTATATATCTATTACCTTTAGTAGTACACTCGAATGGTCCTACCAAATCGATAGCGATTAGATCGAAAGGTCGCTCAGGGGTTGGAATAGACTGTAGCAAGCCTGTGCGTTTTGCGGGCGCGCGTTGACGACTGCATAACGGGCAAGACATTACATAATCGTAAGTATCTTGATATAACGATGGCCACCAATAACCTTGTTGTATACGCTTGAATGTACGATAGACACCGAAATGGCCAGCTGTAGGGACGTCGTGATTGTGATATAATACAGCTTGGCGGTAGACAGCGGGTACTACTTCTACAAGTCGTTGACCTTTTTTAATGCGTAGTAACTTGCCATCTTGTATACGGTATGATTCAGCGCGGCGTCGAATCTTGCGTAGCATTTCGGAACCAACCTCCTCGAAGAACGGCTTGTTGTCGGATAGGAAGGCGTAAACACCTTCGAACTCAACGTCGTCACGCTGAGCATCGCGCCATTCGTCGGGTGTAGGTAATGTCGGAATCGAGTTGGCCAAACTCTCTTCGTTCACGGATGGATCTTCGTCTACGGCGGCGGCGATTGCTGGAGATTCGATAAGTGGTATCGGGTAGTCGCGCTGTTCGTTGCTGTCTACTTCTTCATCTGGTGTGTCGGGATTCGTCGTACATTCGCTAACGAAGTGGCTCCAGGGCAACGGATCACGAGAAAGAGCATCCGCGTTGGCATTAGATGTGCCTTTACGGTATTCGATGGTGGGCTGACATTCCTGTAACTTGAGGGTCCATCGTCCTAACCTTCCAGTTAAAACGGGACGACTCATTAACCATCGTAAAGCAGAATGATCTGTGACGACGGTGAACGGACAACCATAAATGTAAGGACGGAACTTTTCCAAAGCCCAGATTATAGCTAAACATTCACATTCAGTGGCTGAATAGTTACTTTCCGCTTTAGAAAGAGCTCGACTAGCATAAGCTACTGGTCGCCATTCATCGTTGTGTTGCTGAGCAAGCACGGCACCCAATCCTACAGAGGACGCGTCGGTTTCAACACGGAATGGACGGTCAAACTTCGGAAATGCGAGGACAGCATCGCTGGAAAGGGTCTGTCGTAACCGCTCGAAAGAAGATTGTTGCTCGAGTGTCCACTCAAATGGTACTCCTTTCTTGGTTAGTCGACGTAATGGTTCAGCGATGGTGGCGAAGTTGGGGATGAAACGACGATAATAGGATGCTAGGCCGAGGAAGCTCTTGATACCACGAATATCGACAGGTTGAGGGAACTTGCGTACGGCGTCAACTTTACTTGTATCAGGTAAGAGACCACGAGCTCCGACGATGTGTCCTAAGTATGCAATTTCTTGTTGCGCGAAATGACATTTAGAACGTTTCAAGCGTAATCCAGCGTTGATCAGTCGTAGGAACACTTCTTCAAGGCGGATTAGCATATCGTCGAAAGTGCGGCCGAAAACAATGATGTCGTCAAGATATACCAAACAGGTACGCCACTTCAAGCCTGCGAGAACCTCATCCATCATGCGCTGAAATGTTGCTGGTGCATTACATAGACCGAAGGGCATAACGCGGAATTGATAAAGACCATCGCTCGTGATGAACGCCGTCTTCTCCTTGTCAGCATCAGACATTGGGATCTGCCAATAACCAGCGGCCAGATCTAGCGTGCTAAACCAGGTAGCGCCAGCTAAAGCATCCAACGCGTCGTCGATTCGAGGAAGAGGATAAACGTCCTTCTTCGTGATAGCGTTCAGACGTCGATAATCGACACAGAATCGATCACCTCCGTCCTTCTTACCAACGAGTACGATCGGTGATGCCCAGGGACTATGAGATGGTTCGATGATATTGTTCTTCAACATTTCTTGCACTTCTTGAGAGATCTTGTCGCGCTGCTTGAAAGATGAACGATAAGGCGGAGAGTTGATAGGTAAACAGTCGCCGGTGTCAATACGATGTTTCGTCTTGGTGACGATGCCGGGACGTTTAGGATTAATAGCAAAAACACGATGATACTGATGTAATAAATGATTCATTTTCTCTTCACAACGGGCTTTCTCTACTGCAGTAGTAGGGAAGTGGGATTCAACGACTCTGTCATCAACATGATTAATGGACGTGTCATGAACTATCGCGTTCACAGGTATAGACGACCAAGGGTCATCAGCAGCGATAAACTGTACGCGCATAGCTAGTACACCAGACATATCTGTCATAACCGATGTTTCCACATGTTGATCTGCTATACTAATGATACCATCATAACAATTCACATTGGCACGAATCGAAGGATGACTCAGCCAGTCCATACCTAACAAAACAGGGTAAGGAGCCATGTCTAAGATGATAGCATTAATAGTAGCGCTAACTCCTGCCACATTAATAGGAATTAAAATGCGACCACGAGTTTGAACGGACTTGCCGTCAGCTAACCTTACTTGGGACGCAGTGTGTGGGGGTAACTTTCGACCGATTTGTCGACAGAGATCTTGAGTCACCACTGTACATTGCGCGCCAGTATCTACTAACATATCTGATGCGGTTCCACCGATGGTACCGGTTACGAGCATAATACCTTGGCTGGAGGTTTTGCTTGTAGCGAAGGTTACCGAGGACTTATCAGCATTTTGGGCGTGCGCGGCCTCAATGGCACACACCCGTTCTAGTTTTCCGTCTGCTGCACGCCAGTATTGACGTCAGCCTCGACATTCCGTTCTGCAGGTGCATTGCGTTTTTGTCGAATCGCTTCCTGGATAGCGTCAGCGTAAGGGCAATCATTCTTGAAATGATCCGTACCCTCACAAAGGAAGCAGCTACGAGTGACTGGACGAGGACGGTTGGTGTTAGGTCTACGATGAGCATTCTGTTGTGGGCGAGGAGCGGCGTGAGCTACAACCGGATCAGGATTGGGTATATCGAGGGCGGCGACAGTATGTGACTTGCGTTGCTTGGTTAATACATCGAGATCATCCACAAAGTCCATCATCTGTTCCCAATTAGTGATGCGGTGTAACGTCAAGTGCGAGCGTAAATCTTCCGGAAGGCCACATCGGAATTGCGTCCATTGTTCTTCCGGTCCTTGATTGGCGTTGAGGGCAGCTTCGGTGATACGATTGGCGTAGCTTCGTAACGTTTCCGGCGATCGGTAACGTGTCTGGCGGAATTGCAACATCGCCTTATCGATGGGGTCGCCACCGAGTACATGTCGTTTTAAGCTATTTAGCACGTCACCGTACGTCATCGGACGTTGATCCAGCGCCAAACTCGTGGTGCGGGCCCATTGAGGGTATGAGCGACTCATGGCAATCATGAGCTGGTGAATACTCTCGTCGTTGAGCAGCTCGTATTTGGCGACGATAAGTTCAAAACGAGTAAGCCACGTGTAGAAGTCCTCCTTCTTCCTATCGTACTCTTCAATCTTGATGGGAGGGAGTACTGGCGGGAAGTTGACTTGATGCGTGGGCGCAGCATTCCGAAATAGGTGAGCTAAATCGTGGCGTCGTTGGTGTGCGTTGAGAAACTCTTGCACTTGATTCTGCTCGTTAACTTGTAGTTCATCTAATCGGGTTGCTACACCGTTCACGAGTTCACAAACTCGGCGAGCATTTGGCGTGTACTCGCCGAAAGGGTTTGCAAGGTCCTCGTGTGCTGGAACAGGGGTACCTTCGACACGGTTGGGCGCGGCATCTCGACGAGGGGCAGGTCCTGCGTCTGGCTGGTTGTCTTGGCCAGGTTGCTGCAATGTAGCCATGATATGTGCGTTGTGTGGATCGTTGGCTAGAGCTCGCAACTCGCGGGACATGCAGTTGTGTACCAGAAGCTGTGGTAAGGTCGTTAAGGGACGTAAAGGAAATATATAAAAGAAATAAGGTAAGATAATATATGACTCGTGATATTATAGGCGTAAAAACGAAGAGAGCGAGAGCGAGGGGAGAGACGAGGTGTATATTTGTTATTGTAAGTATAGTTGGCAGTATCTTTACGATTGATACCGCCCGGGTTCTCCACCAATTGTGGCGTTCTAGTGAGAACAGCGTGTAATTGGGTTAATATCAAAGACCCGTAATCGTAGGTTCCAGTAAATATACCTTTACGCTACGATTCTATACTTGCAATATCAAATAAACGAGAGGATTTTCGAAAGGTATAAACGCTTTTTATTGAGAGAGGGGATAAAAGATAGCTTTTTTGTTCGATAATGATAGATAGGTTCTAGTTGGACCTATTTATACTTGGAGGGGCTGTTAATCATGACATGATTCTACCGAAAACGGTAGACATCATCACAGATCCTATGGCACCTTCGGTTAATCCTCAAGTATCCGCCTAATTGCCGAACTTTTTTTACTAGCATCTTATTTCCATTCCCTTCTCTCGGTTCCTCTCCAACATCATCAGCACCATTATCATCATCATCATCATCCTATAGGTTCATGGCTATATTCTTATTATTTTATTACTATTAGTATGAATACGAATAGGAGCACATACGCATACATACATACACATACACGAAATAACATCATCGATCAATATGAATACGACAATCACGACGATAACGACCATGCAGTATTTGAGAGAAGAAAGCGTGGACTGGAGAATAAACGCCACTAGACTATGGGGGATTCCCCTTCATCCAACGGGTGAAATGCTCTTGTACGATTATGTGGTCGAGATGCACTATGATATACGGGAAACGCAGCTTAGAATGCTGAGTCTTTACTTTGAACTATCTGTCGATCTTATGATGTCGACGATATTCGTACGAAATCTATTTATCACTCTAGTCATGATCGCTAAGCGTCCACGCGTACTATCAGGCTGGTTCTGCTTAGTACCGGCGATTCTCGGCACAGGCTGGGGATTCGGCGTCATCCTATATCTGTTGGACCAATCGAGTTGTCGACCCGTCGTATGGTTCTTCGTGATTGCCACAACACTCTCCAGTGCAAGTAATAGCGCTATCGTTCTACAGAAAGCGTATATCATACTCATGCAGCAGAAACAGGTTCTGATACTCGGTCTTCTACTTATCATACCTCAAATAGCATTCATGCCAATATTCCTAATGTCATCCTGGGTAACCATCAATGTTAACGGTGGCTGTGCCATTCATTACGAGACATTCGTGCCGTTCTACTGGTTTGGACTGACCATACCCATTAACGTTCTATTCTCGGCGTTGTTCAGCTATATAGCGTATAAACACTACAAGGGCTACGGAATGGAGGCGTGGAAAGAGCTGGCGCATGACGGTATACAAATCATGTGTCTAGCCGTTATTTGCAACATATTCTGCGCCACCTGTCTTGTATTAGAGGTGGGTGGCAAGTTTGCCGATATGTTCTTCGTTGTAGACTGGTAAGTAAATGAGAGCATCAATCCCCTCTTATCGTACTAATATTGATTGCGACATTAGGCTATTTACATCATCGATTCTCGTATACCATTGTAACAGCTCATGTAAACACACCGCTATATGTCGATGATGATTAGATCTCAACCAGTTTATTAGGAATCATACTTATAATAATAAAAGACTGTTATCGTTATTGTTGAAGGAATGATGCGAATATCTTTTGAAATACATGCGGTACATCAGCATGATTATGACAAACAAATGCTTTCTCTCGAGGTAATTCCTGAACAATCCTAGATATTCCATTTTGTTAGTTATTATACCATTAGAGTAAAGATGCGTTTACCTTTGAGCTTCCCGTGGATGCCATCCAATGAACAGAGCAGCCACTTTAACATTCCTATAATCATTCCATTAAGCATTGATCTGTATCGTAGTAGTAACAATAACGCTTACCTTCTAAGTGTCATCGCCTTTAGTAGTTGATCCGGTGTAATGCCATATCGATTAAAGTTCGCATCTGAAAGTAGGATAACAATGGCATTTTCTACATTTACAATTAGTCAGAATGATCTTGAAGACATTATAACGCTTGTCATGCTCACCATCTTCATCAGAGGGTACAACAGTCTTGACCGCTAATTCCAATCCTTCAATCGTCTAACAATAGGAGCATGTCAATTCGACATTAACCCTTCACTTTGCCATTTCAACTTACATGATCTCCCGGATAGCAGTATTGACTATGAGCCCACATCTCCAGTAATACTAAGGGTCTGTGAGTAATGCGATTAAGCATGTGCTGCCACTTATCCTTCTTACCTTTTAATCTCTCTTTCTCATTAGCCGGTGGAGCACCCGCATTAACCAAAGGAATACACGCTGAATCACCCGAATGGCCTACTATATCATAGGTGAATTTCTTTGAGAATGGTGCCAATGCCTCCATAATCTATTTCATCCACTGATTAGTAAGCTTACACTCATACACTACATCCTATTTACCATTAGTGCCACCTCCATGCATTGTTTAATTCGACGAAATCGATACATCGATGCACTCACATCGAGTACAAATTTCATTCGTATGGGAGATGCATCACCGAATAGACTGTCCTCTTGACTAATGCCACGTCTCTTGTATACGGTATGCTCGCCTAATAGTCCTAATAATAATAGTAGTAGTAATGCATGTAAGCCAGAATGCCATCGTTAATACGCGTATGCATCGTATACCTTCAACTAATTTCTGCTCGTCCATTTCACCCTCTGTTTGATGCCGAAGCCAGGTACGTTCATTTGTACGCATTTGAGCTGCCTCCAAGATGGATTGTAGTTGTTGCGTTTCAACTCGTATATTATCTTTAAGTTCTTTATATAACTTGTTTTACATAGTCAGTAGCATGAAGCGTGTAATCTATTAGATGTCTCACCTCGTAGTCCGGTTCATTCATTTTAATCTCGTTCAATCGATTCCGTAATCCTTCTTTTGCCAACTTTCTAGCTGCCTTTTTCACATGTTCCGGTGTTTGCTGCTTCAGTTCCTATAGTTCATTTCATCTTTAGCATAATAGAATAAGAAGAGATAATACTAACAATGCTACATACATCAGATATCTGGTGAATATCATGTCCCGCATCCAAACGATATGGACCACCACGACCGCCTAATCAATCAACATTAAAGACTAGCAACTATTTATATAGCATTTATTTACCGAGACCAGCAGTATCACTTCCACCAGTGCCACCTGCCCACTAATAGATAGATGTAATAGAGTTGTTATTATTAAGCATGCTGCTCTTTCTACTACTTACTGTATTTCCACCAACATGTGGTGCATTAGATTCATCGATTTTACCATGTTTTGGTGCTGACATCTAGAAAGGATAAGTATTAGCATATACTCGTAAATAATGCACACATTCATCATACCTCTTTAGGTTTGGTAGGTTCATAGGTAATGCTTAGTTTCGTTTGATTTACAGATTGTGCAGTAGTTAGCGAGTCTAATCCAATAAAATCTGCCGATATCCTAAATGATGGATTAATGTCATACGCATATTCAATTCATTACACATACTTGTGACGATTTAATATCTCCTTGATGATTTGACTTGCATCATGTCGATGAATATCCACATCAAAGATATTCTTTAATACATGGCCAATTGATTCATTTGGATATCTCTACATACATATATACGTATATATATATATGTTGTCTTAATATTACTGCTACTCAATCCATAGGTAATCTTACCTCGATATGCTTAACAACGTGTAGCAATTCCTACGTGTATAATCATCAATGTCAATCATTTAAATGCATATCATAGTGAGTGTGTTGCTTTCATTTACCCTAAGACTATATGGATAGAGTAGACGACTATCATTGTATGCATTTCTCAGATCACGAAACACAAATGCCAATGATTTCCTCGTTGTTTCCGGAACATTAGGCGCAATCTGTTCGAGTAATTCCAACTCGGAATCAATACTCGGATTAGATATTACATGACTATATCGTAATGATTACTAAGCAATTCATTGGTGTGTATGTATATATACTTTTAACCTACCAGCTAAGAACATCGCCGATAACAGAGAAGAACTCGTTGCCATGAAATGGGAATCCAGGTCGATTTGCCAATAAAATCATACGAAAATTCTATGAATATATTAGCTGATGATCTCCACAGTCTAATCGTGTCACTTACTGGATGCACCGCTACACCATTGGACGGTATCGTTCCTTCACTCTCATTATGGATATGCTTATCGAGTGGCCAACATAAACGACGACCATCCGGTAGTAGTAGGTCTGCCTTCTCAGCAATTGACTTCAATATAGCAATGACGTGTGTGGGTGCCTTGTCAGCCTCATCTATAACTGCAACATGTCCGCGTTGCATTGCTTGAATTAACGGTGAATCATGATAGGTAATTACACCATCACGAATGGATGTTTGTACTAATAATGAGGAAACAGTCGTGTCACTAAATATCGTATTAGTTCTAGTCTAGATCTATTAATTGGTAATAGCAGCAGCATTATATTACCGATGCAGTTGAATGTATTGTCGTGGTAGTTGTGCCAATTCAAGCATACGATCTGTAAGTTTGTTCTTGCCTACACCTTGATTGCCAATAAGTAGTATGTACTCTCCAGATATGAGATCATTTCTCATAGCATTTAGTATGTATAATTGATCAGAATTGTTGAAGAACTTTCCTGCTGTCGGTATTAATGCTGCATCTTCTTTAGTTAACGAGGCAGTCGTATTTATAGTATTGGTATGCTTCATTTTCATTTGTATCTATTGATTACTATGATTAATACAGCTGTTTATTCAGGTATCATTGCATCTACTTGCCTTGTCATTCTGCCATGAACTCAATTCGATATCGTCATTTAATATCTCATCGACTGTCGTATGTAGTAATTTCGGTAATAGATCCGTATGTAGTGCGCGTTTTATTGCCGGTATCAGTGTTGACTCACCCAGTGCCATTTGCTGATTAACAACACGAATGATCTGTCTAACAAGTATATATACACGTTAATCTACATGTCATATATATATATATATGTATAAATACATCATGTAAATACCTTGTTGATAGAAATAGAGCACTTGATTGTCCAGCTGTATCGATTGACATTTGTCGAAGTCTACCCACTAGATCCATTAATGGCTCCAATCTATCATCAGATATGCCAGTAGCCGCTATTTATTGCAAGTTATAACAACGATGCTGAAACATTCTACTCCCAGTATAGCTTACCTTTTACTATTTGCTTCTCCTCCTATTATGATTAGTTAGTCAATGATATGTTACCTATTGCACTCTACATTATTAACGCTCTTTACCTGGGTATCTGGCCATGGTATATACACGACTGTATACATGCTAGCCACCTCGGAAGTAAGCCATGATGTGGATCGATTACCATTACCACTAGAATTGTGTGTAGTCTTCCATTGACTTCTTGTCTTTGAATCTATTTCCTTTAAATCGGCACTCGCAATGGTAACAATCCTGAATGAAGGATGAATCTTGAAGATGCCCTTATCGTTCATTTCCTACATGTATTTCCGTAAGCTTATTTTGATCAATATTCAACAATGGTGAATGACATACCTGATCATTTAATCGGGATACTGCCTTGATTTCATCGTAATTAGCCGTTAAGAATTGACCATTTGGTAGTGTGATCTCTCTAGCAAATAAGATCAGTATCCATGATACATTATGCATTGCCTTTCCCTTCAGCCTCTCCTTACCGATCATGATGTAGACGTTGTAATGTTGCTAGCATATCTGCATGCACTTGTTCAGCACCATCCAATACAAGTAATTGGCCAGAGAGTGCTGCCTCAACTAAAGATGAATTTTGCCTATTTATATAAATAATAAGATATCAATTCAATATAATAGAGTACGGAAACATTACTTACCACGTCGTATTACCCTTAGCATCCGTAACACGTCTTTGTAATAGATCTCTAGCGGGCATATCTCGATATAGTTGGATGGTACAGATATAGTTGGGCGCATAGCCTAACTGCTCTGCAAATCGATGAACCACCCATGACTTGCCGGATCCTTTGGGTCCAATCTAGATAGATAGATATTAATTGTTGCTATTACCAATTACTACAATCGTGCTATCATACCAAACATATATCGGAGACTGCATGAGCTGCATATAAATCTGCCAATACTTTGCGTATTCTAGGTGTCTCGCTAAGCTTGCTATTAATAGATTGATCATTTAGTAATGAATGTTTTCCTGTTTGTTAATTCATTAGTCAATTTGTAACTAGTAATATCAGATGATAAAGGAATGAACGTACCTCGTTGTACATTCCACTCCATTGTGTCGCCCTCTTTGTATGTCAATTGTACTTGAGCGATACTCGATATATCAGTATCCTTTAGTGCAAGTTTAGTTATTGCATTTTCATTCTTTGTCTAAATGCAAATTAGACGATGTAGTAGAGTATAATACATAATCACCTACATTCTTAGAGATATTGAATTGTTTCAATAATACATCGTATAGCTTTCTCTGTCTATCATCCAATCCTTGAATAGAGTTTAGTAATAGTTTATTTTGCATTATTATCACAATACCTTGATCAATTCGATAATATGGATAGACACTGGATAGCAGGTCATTCGATGATGACAATTTCGACGGTAAATGCTGCAACTTATTCAAAGATCCCTGAGGAAATACGGGCAATCGTGTATCCATATCTATTTACCGATTAATTAGATTGGCATAGTTAGTATAAATGCAAACCCACCTATTTCCTTGGATAGCTCGCTTGCTTGTTGCACAGTCGATATAATGTCACGAGCTGTACTAGGCCATGCAGGATAGGTGTGAGTGTTGCTACGTGTACTATCTAGCATTAATGGTTCATTAACATATCTGAACTGAAAGCGTGATCGAAATGGTGGATCTAACGGATGGCCAGGATAAGGTGGTGTCTACATTATAAATAAGTAATCGTTCGTATACTACTTGAATAAATGATACATACCGCCACACCAAGTGCAATCACTCGAAATCGCTCATTAACACGCGTCAATTGCCATGCATCTAAATTAGACGAAGAATGTAGTGTGGCAAGTTGATCATACCGCGTTGGGCTAAGTAGTTGTCGACCATCTTCTAAACTAGTATATTACAATCATAAACGTATAAATCATTATCATCATCATCATCAATGATATCAATCCAATTGTACTCACTTCATTTCTCGATTTTCTAATAGATTATTAAGTACGGGTAATACATTTCTCTCTGCCTTTTCAATGCCTATATAATCATTATTCAGTTGTGAATTAGTATGATCATTATTAAACGTACCATCAATCAGTAATACACGACCATTGATTGCAGCCTAAATGATAGAGTAAATGAGTCATTCTACAATCACACATATGATTGATATATGTAGGTCACTTACGCGTACTGCACAACTATCATTCCATATGATTTTGCGACCATCTCCACCAATCTCGCGTCGTTGCTTCAGATCAGCATCAGCACTCGTATCTCGATGAATGGCGATATATTCCAATTCACGCTGCGTTAAATTCAAATAGGTCATCACTAGTTGACGACGAAAGGGTCCAGGTGGTCTATTACGCAAAAGAGAGAGAGAGAGATTAATCATGCTTATGCTTATCTATCTATCTATCTATGAATAACTAGTACCCTACTAGAAACATATCTTGTCCGAGCATATCTTTTTGTAACATCCAGCGTATATGATTTAACACTTCCTATTCACTAGTATTAATATATATATATACATATCCTAAATGATAGATACTTGCCTGGTTATTCAGGTTTATCCTTCCTGTATTAGTAGGTACACGTTCCGGTGTTTTAGCCTCTATTACAGGCGTGCTAATATCACCAATACGCAACTGTCCTAAAGTCGCCATTGCTACATATTATTTGTTTGTTTAGTTTTTTCTCTTTAGCTTGTCTATACTATTCTACATACTTTTAGAAAGACCATATCTTGCTTGCGTTATTAGTCTATAATGTCTTGCATTACTACTAGTCGTGATGGTAGTGGCTACCCGTAATATTGGATACATGTTTATCAATATAGCTATTAGATAGTAATAATAATAAAAGTGATAATGGCGTCAATGAAGTAACATCTACAAAAGATCGGTAATTTGTAATGCCGTACTTCTTCGCACTCACATGAACTTGCAAATAGAAAAATGATTGATTTGTGTGCGATGTCGCTTATTTCCATACCATTCTCGACGAATAACTTACCACCTGCCACTCGTTCCTATCTACGTCGACCGTGTTCTTTCTCCTTCCTCTAGTGAACTCTCGCGTATACGCTATTGTAACATATCATGCGTGAAGATCTCGTAAGTAGCGCGGTTAACTTTCTTCGTGATGCCAAAGTGCAATCGGCCTCAATGGCCAAAAAAGTCTCGTTTCTAGAGTCGAAAGGCATGACGTCGGACGAGATTCAAGAAGCAATGCGACGCGCTGGCACCGGTGATAGTAGTAGTAATACTGCACCTGCTACCGTACCAGTCAATAATAGTAATATGGCTGTGATGCCAGCAGGATATGGACCTGTTATGATGCAAGCACCGCCACCACCTCCTCCACCACCTGCGCTTACTTGGAAGGACTATTTTATTGCTGCCGTCGTTATTGGCGGTGTTGGTTATGGTGCTACCATGTTAGCCAAGGTAGGTCATTATCAATTACATGGATATAACGAGTTAACTAATGATGAAATGCTGTTGTTTATGATAGAGATACGTTGGACCGATGTTCAGTTGGCCAAAGCAAAATGAATTGGAAGAGGATAAACGTCGATTTGAAGAGGCATTCGACAAGGCAAAGGAGGCACTCGATGAAATGGCCAAGAAAACACAAGATACACACGATCAGATGGAGAAACGAGCAGCATCTATCGAGCAAGTAATCAATGAAACGAACGAGACACTCGGCAAACTAGGTCAACGTGAGGAACAACGAGAGAAGGAGATGACACGTATTCGAGAAGAGTTGGATCGTGTACGCAATGCCATACCCAAGGTAAGTTAACAAAGATACTCATTTAATTGCGATGCTTATCATCATCATGATCTATATTAGATTCTTGAACAAAGTAAAGAATCACATTCAACGGTGTTGAGTGATCTACAATCAGAGATTAAATCACTTAAAGGCCTACTAGCCAATCGAGTACGTGGTCCATCAGCAACACCAGCAGCAGCAGCATCCGCATCATCAATACCATTAGTTGGTACTGGCAATATGAATGATAGTATCAGTGGTACTATTCAGACATCTGATATTCCTCTTAGTGCAGCAGTTACAAATACCATAACATCAGGCTACACTGCTGGTAGTAGTAGTAATGGTACATCACCCTTAAGTTCCTTAATGAGTGGTGCAGGCCATGTAGCTACAGGAGGACGACCTACCATTCCTGCTTGGCAGTTGGCCGCTAATGCAGCATCTGCCAAGAGTGCTACTAGTTCATTGAATACAGCAAGCCCTGCTTTATCAGACAACGATGCTGCATCAGAGACTCCAAAGACTACTGATGTTGATGCTACTACACAAGAGAAAGTGAACAATTAGGCTTCGATAATAAGGGAGAGAGAGAGAGAGAGAACATTACTAGTAGGGTGTTTTTCCATCCATTTTGCGCATTTATCCTTTAACATTTGCTGTTTACTAATAAATAGATTTACACAATTGTTAACACCATTATCACCGTAGAAATGCCAATTGACACAGCATAATAATAATAACAATTCAGTATTAGTAATGGATCATTTATTGATAGCGATAACTATCATCATCAATTCTATAAGGTAGACGATACAAGTGTACTAGTATAGTTGGATATTGCCATGTCATGTAATTACAAGTAGCTATTGATTATCGTGTATGGAATCGGGATATGGCTGCATGTCTGAACTTCATTCAAATTATCCGCAGTCATCGTGCTGATGGTCGTATTCCAACACAATTCCAACGAGGTGCCGTTCCTTCTAAACGTTCAAAGAAAGAAGGACAAGGACAACGGGGGTCCAAACAACAAAAATCAAATTAACCGCGGTGGTTATCGCCAATTATTCCGCTTAAAAATACGTAAGTGTTAATATTACTATTATTTATTCGTAACAACAAATGGCTAACTGCGCAAATTGGATGAAAAAGTCTGTAGTTAATTGTTTATACATCCAGTATACGAATAATAATAATAATATCACGTTTATTTTTCCACAGTAATAATATGCTTTTTACGCTCTGCCTTGTGTGGCACTGTGCCTGGTTTACTATGTTTACGCTCATTCTCCTCTTTACGTTTACGTGAACCCAACATGATACGTTTCGTTTTACTAGCTGTTGTAATAGCCTTTGGTACCAAACGATGTCTATTATACAATAATGAGTATACAATAACTAATGATAATAGTGCCACTTACTTGAGAACCTTCTTAACTTGTGGCAAATGACGATAACGATCCTTTAGTTTCTCTTGATATTCCATATGTGTTCGTTCTCTCGTGTCAACCTGTAATACAGCATCATGTATTCGTATTAATAAATGAATAGATAAATAGATAAATAGATAAATAGATAAATATACGAGATACATACCGGTCCAATCTTTTCTGAGGCTACTGCCTTCCATAGACGAATATTACCATCGTCACTGCCTGATAATACATACTTGGAATCCATACTATACTTGACACAGAATATACTAAATAACAAATATTGAATCAGTTTCTGTATATATATGTATATTATTAATCAGTTACCGTTGCATTCGTTTAGTGTGATAAATGTCTCGACTATGTCCATGATTCACATTGAATATACGCAATGATCGATCATAAGAACCGGTGACAATCTCTTCTCCTGTTGGTGAAAAGTCAACATCCATTCTATTATAGATTGTCATTAATCCATTAGTGATTTGATTAGTGTGTGTGTACAGCTACAATTCACTTACACGGCAGATACATGATCTTTGAATACATTGACTGCATTGTCCAATCGACGCATATCAAACATGTAACAATTATGATCTTCATTTGCCTATTCAGTTCATTGTTAGTGCGTC